>CM017572.1:37214735-37217235 GCA_007844125.1 Sinonovacula constricta
CTAGTAATTTAAAAATGTGTTTTTCCCCAAGTCAGTTTCCATTTTGTTTTATTGATCTTGTACTGTATTTGCTTGCACGTATCCAGATCAGTTTTGTTTTATCATAGTTTATTTTAAGGCCAGATATTATACTTCATCTATGAAGAACACTTAGCGCCATATTTGAAGCTTTTTCAAAACCATCTAAATGAAATATGGTATCATCTGCATATTGTCTTATTTTATATTCATCCCCAGCTATCCTTAACCGGCCGCAATAACTCAATTGATAGAGCGTCGGCTTGCGGATCGGGAGGTCGCGGGTTCGAATCCCGGCCGAGTCAAACCTAAGACTTTAAAGTAGGTAGTAATGGCTTCCCTCCTAACACTCGGGGCTAAAGGGACAGCATTACGCCCGACTCGTCGGTGTCATTATAATGGACCGGCCGGGTTCAGTCCCTGGGCACCTCATAAGTACCCCTGTGCTATAAATGATAGAAATGTCGCTGCACAGTATCGGCCAAAATACCGGCAAATCCCATCCCATCCCTAACCTTATTCCCTTTATATCTTTGTTATTTTTAATTTTCAGAGCAAGTAGATAAGATAGATAGATGGATGGATGGATGGATGGATGGATGGATGGATGGATGGATGGATGGATAGATAGATAGATATTAGACAGACAGACAGACAGACAGACAGACAGATAGACAGACAGACAAGGTCCTTAGTGAGAGAGTGCTAACCTGAATCATCTTGTTCACTCCTTTCAGCAGCCACGTAGAAGATCAGAAGACAAAAAATAAAAAGGAAGCGCGTCCATGTAACGATCGTCATTTCTTTCGGCCAGAGCCTTCTGTAGGCGAATGGACGTAACAATGAATACACAGTAAACTCGTATGAGAGTATATTGTTGTGTATCCGCTTAACGGGACAAGTCTCATATAATGTACACAGACCCTTGGAATAAGCTTGTATTGTACAAGTGCCTGAGTCCAATTAATCCCCTTGTAATAAGTGTTTCGAGGAACGTGAACTTACGGTCTTGCTTTTACAAGGAATTGTACTTGACTCTGCCTCCTAGATTATGTTAAAGACCTTCGCTTAAAGCGGTCTGGTGACAGTTTTGCGTTATGCACATACGGTTAGTATTTCGTTTTTGTTTTTGAGTTGCATTAGATGCCTTTATACGAATGACGTATTGTTCCGAATGCAAATGTCTATGATGTAAGGGTTTGTTTGTTGTTTTTTCGTGTGTTTTTACGTATTCTTTTATGGGTTTTTTCTTAAGTTGTTGATTTGCGATCGCTTAGACTAAAATAGGAACTTTTTAGGCTTTTGATTATCTGACCAATCTCAAAACTACATATTCGGTATGAAAAAAAAGGTTACAAGCAAGCGATTACAATATTATGCCTATTACTTTTTTTTAAGTATCAATCAAATGTTTGTGTTTTAGAAAATTAAAACACACAAACATTTGACAAAATCTGATCAGTCTCTCCTGGTTAAAATACATATTCATATGTATGGCAAGATATGAACTATTGCACTCTTCTGATAATAAACAAAATTCATTTACCTGCAATTGTCGGCAAAAATAAGATAATTTGATTTTACCGGCGTCATTTCCAACGAATATTCCATTCTTTTTTAAATGCACATTTCCTAGAACACTATATGCGGTTTAAAAAAAATCATGTTTCAATCAATCTCACAAGATATCACTTACAAAATGTAAGATCTAATGACAGCCAGCAAATACCGTCTATAAACAACACTGATTTTCCCTCGATAACTGTATTTATAACAGCCAGTCAGAGAGCGTAATGCATAACGCTTTCGGTAAGAGTCGCAAAATGGCCGCTATCGATAATGCATTCTCTCACCAGAGGGCGTGCTACACAAGCTTACACCTCTGTCAACGCCCGGTGTACAAGATTCTTGTACAAAATATAAATAATGAATAAAATGCTCGTGAGATTATTTTGATCTCTGTATATTTTACTTAAAATGAAAATGGGTATTTTTATTTTTTTAGAACAATGTTTAAGATATATTTTAACCCAAATTTTCGGGGAACTATTTTGCGGAGGTAAAAATTAAAAAATAAGATCACTATCACGTGTATGAGAACTACTTTTCCCGGCGTTGACTGAGGTGTAAGCGAAACTTGTGTAGCACGCCCTCTGGTGAGAGAATAGTCGATAATGCAGTAGAAAAGTGTTTGACAAAGCTAGGAATTCGCTCGTAAGTTAACTTTCAACCTGAAGATGTTACTGATGTTGAAACAAATGGGATACCGAATACACAAAACCTGTCTTCAGTGACACGAGTCTTGCGAGGAGTGTCCATGTTTACATTTCTTTGTAAATGGCCGCAGCCATTAAAATGATACGTTCGGAACGCTTCGGATCATCATTTACTTTTGCGATTTTGTAGGCGATAATCTGATTGGTTAGGAAGGTTTTATTGACTTGTCGTCAGATCCTGATAGCAGAGCCGTTTTCAGGATATG
>CM017572.1:37222235-37424735 GCA_007844125.1 Sinonovacula constricta
TGAATATTGGTTCATGACAAATACATGTAAAACACAAATAGAAGTACGTACAACTGCTCGACTGATAGGGAAAATATCCATCATCACACAGACGCGCCTATAAAACATCTTTGCATACGATTGTCTACATTTATTGGCATATAAGCATTTAACGCTTCTTTATTCAATCCCAAACTGATAAATTGTATCAAAATAACATCAACGACTAATGACAATTTGATATCTACCCAAAGACATAAATTATAATTATTTATATTCGTATGAATAACCCACATTATTACTCTAAATTATATGATATAATCCTAAAATGTATACGAAAAGTCGCCTAGATTTTATACAAAAGTCAACGATGATCGCGATGTCAGCTCTCAGTAAAAAATATATCCTAAAAGGAAACCATGAAATATGGGTCAGAGAGAATAAAGGCTATTATACAGTTAAAATAATCTTATTATAAACCTGTATGTGGTCCTGTGAAAACTGAAGTACGCATCACATTGCAGCATAAAGAGTTATGAGTGGGAATTAAATAAATGAGATTTCTTAGTTTCAAAACTTGTCTTTATAAAAATCGACGAATCATGAGCCAGTGGCATGTTTGGATTTTTAAGAGAATCTGTAATCATTGATGACGTATGACTTCTTATAACATTTTTGTTGAAAAACTTTGTAAGAAGGTTTTGGTAACACTCGAATGATTTCTTGTATGATGCAGGTTGTGGGCGAGGAATGAACGAAGCTTGTCATGGATGGACAAGCTGACGTTGCTTTGCAAGACAGGTCAAGGCAGCAATGAATTGTGTTAGTTGGCTGTTTCGAGCTAGATCAAGATTCTTAATTTTATGACAGTTTGTTTCTGTTGAATATATGGTGCCTATTTTAAAAATAAAATCAATACGCATAATTACTAGTTTTTCACTAGAAACAAAATGAGAAATGGTCTAAATATTATTCTTATATCTGGTTTTCGAAATAAATTTATACTCAAATACAAAGAGTTGGAAGTTGCTGCTTTTTTGGTCATATGACGTCATTAATTAGTTCTATATTACTAGTTTTCAAATTGATATATTTTTAAGAATATGGGGGCTTTCTCTCCTGTTCTTCTTGTAATATAACCAAAGGTTGCTTGCATTTACTATTATGTTGTTTTTTTACTTTGTACGTATTTTTGTTCAGTTATTTAATCTTGATGCAAGTTAACAGTTAGTTGTCCACGTTTGCTGAAAGTGCCAACTCCGTAAGTGCCCTCCTTAAACCAGGATTTAGGCCCCAAACCGTCCTTCCTTTTGAGGATTGACTGTTACATGGTGGTAAGTTTTTATTCTATGTGTGTAATGTCTTAGTGATTTGTATTCATTTCTTTCACATGTATTATGGAATTAGTCTTGATATATACTTTAATATACTTTAATATATTGGATCGAAACTCTATAAGGTTTTTCTTATATTTTTCTATGGATCAGTCCATAAATTTTAAAAAGGGACATCTTCCGAAAGTGAAAATTTAAATTAAAGACACGAGTTTTCTTAAGTTAAAATCTGTTAGAGCGGGAGGCTCATTGTATTGTATAATTTGGATTTAAATGAAATGCCGATTTATGATTGAACAATGCCACGTACGAATATAACACATTGATTAGAGGAACGGGTGGAGGTGGGAAGCGAACTGCTATTAGAACGAATGTTTCACTGACTATGCCATATCCAACAGGCCGAGGTATTTGCCATATCCCTCGGTGCCTCACTGCCTTCTGTGGCTCTGAATTATGTTGTGTTATGACTTAGGTTAATATAGTATAATAATTATAGTTCAAACTTAGTTTATTTTAGTCGAATCGAATGTATGAGCATTTATTACTTAACTTCAGTTAAATCAAAATCATACAGAAAATTTTAATTGTTTTATATTATATTGATTTTAAGGCGATAACTGTTGGGTTTGCTCTTTTCTGTTAAATGCCTCCTCACGGATTTGTTTTTTTTACATTTGGCTTGCATGTAAATACCCTTGTCCAGTGTCTTTTCAGGGTTTGGTATATGTTGCAATGCTCGTACGACTTTGTCATATTTTCTTATTTATGATTACAACAATGTTACCTGTGCAGTGTGGCGGTCGTAAAACATCTCCCCGTGCATGTAATCTATGTTGTAATTTAATTCATCCTGTAAGGATTGTTACGTGTTTTTACTTTGATAGACATTGGACTTTGCTTCCTCAATTCCGTCTTCACATGAACAGAATGCTACAATTTACACATCTGGTCATTTTTTTTCTTTACTCAAAAAAAATGATTTCACTTACAATCAGCAAATTTTTTTATTTTTTTTTCTAATAGAAATAATACTTCTCTCTATCTCTTGTAAATACTATGTGGGCATTACTTTTCAATGACGTCACTTCTTTCGTCATAACATGTCCAAGAAAACGTCAGCGCTTGGACATTTTTATTCAAATAGATTTTCTTTTCATTGCTTGCATTTGAGAAACCTCTCAGGAACCCCTAGAGCTCTGTAAAACCGGTTCAAGCTCCCCGGTCCTTTTTGCCGACTGACCGTTCCAAGGCGGTAGCTGTTGGGTTTGCTCTTTTTGTTAAATGTCTCATCACAGATTTGTTCTTTTACATTTGGCTTGCATGTGAATACCTTTGTCCTGTGCCTTTTCAGGGTTTGGTATGTGTTGCAATGCTCATAGGACTTTTTCATATATCATTGTGCTATAACTGCATGTTAGTGACTCTGATGTAATTTTTGCCCATTCTATAATTTAGAAGATGTGTTTATTCGCAGCTCAAGACTTGCCTGCTTTCCGATGTCTAATGAATTTTGACCATTGTGTGGACACCTGTAATAGTGTATAAACTCACACCACCTAAACAGCGCTTCAGATGCAGGCGCATATTGTTAGCTGTCTACCGTTGATGGGAACTTTGTATTTACGATGTGTTTGTTTACGATGCGAGTAAGAGATATAGAGAATACCAGATAAGTGTTGATATAGATAAATGTTATAATGGGAGGCTAAGAAAATCAGAAAGCACGAGGCTCTGAAATACATATGCCCATTTTCAATTGATAGTTTCCTTTTGATGTCATAGGCACGGATAAGACAGTTTAAGGCAGCAATTTTTAAAGGCAGAAGCTAATGCGGGCCGAAATCTGGAAATATGTGCTGTATTAAACTTACCACTGTGTATTTATTATTCAGTCTTTTTTACTGAATTTTATATCTAATTTACCAGCTTTTATGAAATGAAGTATTTAAATATCAAAACTATATTTTGATAGTTTAAAAGGTAAAAAAACAAACAAAAAGGATACACTGTTCAATTTGTTTAAGGATTAGTCAATATTTTTATATATTTCTGTGTATTAATTCTTTGTGCCTTCATCAATTTTTAAAAAAAAACAACATGTATTTTAAAAACTTGAATCTCATGAGCTATCCAGTGGTGTATAGCATTTAACTTTGAGACCACAAATGAAGAAATAACAAGAAAATAAAATTTACTCTTCTATACAATTTATCTGAAAATCCCTTGAAGTTGCCATCAAAGATGGCTGCCAAGATAAGGCATCTTCACTGATGTGGAAACTGTCTATTATGTACATGCCGTCCATCTTTTCTTGCCCAGATCTTTCGTAAATGCAAGACTTGAACTGACCTACACATTGCACGTTTGAAAAATGGACATGTTTTCTGCTTTGTTCTACATCTCAATCATCGGGACAAACGATTTAATAAAAATAAATCCCTACCCTCTTAGTTCTATGACATTATATTTGTCATGGGCCTGCGGATCGGGAGGTCGTGGCTTCAAACCCCGACCGGGTCAAACCAAAGACTTTAAAGTTGGTAGTAGTGGATTCCCTCCTAACGCTCGGGGCTAAGGGGACAGCATTACGCCTGACTCGTCGGTGTCAGTATAATGGACCGGCCGGGATCAGTCCCTGGGCACCTCATAAGTGCTCCTGTGCTATAATGATAGAAATGTCGCTGCACAGTATCGGCAAAAAATACCGCCTAATCCCAATTCCACATTTGTCATATGGCCACTTTACACAGTTGCAAGTAAATGTACGTTTATGTGAAGACTAAATGATTTACTGAGTCTTACTACTTAATTGAACTGGCGGCCTTTTCACGTATACATGTATTTATAACAGTATGGACTGTTCCTAGGTTTCTGACGTAGAAATATCCATTCTCGCCGATGATACACATGTTAAAGTGAATATCGAACCGTTCCTTTGGGTAGAAATATCAATCCTCAGAGATGTAACACATCGTTAAGTGCCCCATCGGATTCAACTGTATTTAAAAAGAATCAGTGCTATTCTGGTATCTGATAGCGAAGAAAGTGGTTGCACATGATACTTTTAAACTGAAATTTCAAAACAATTAACTTTTGAAAAAAAAATTACATTTGCCATGGTGTTTGTCTAAAACCAAAAATGCCGTGAAGGTACTGACTTTAGTACACGCATTGAGAAATATCCGTGTACGCATTATTTACTAGTATTATGATTTACAATATAGCTTTCAATGCCAAAATATCTTATAAACGATGTTTACAGTCCTGGAGTTTTATTACGAAATAATTACATTTACGTGCCATTTAGTTGCAAACGTTTTTTTGTTGTTGTTGTTGTTTAACAAGAAAGGTAACCCAAACGATATTTAGATTTATACCATCTGGATTTATCTCCCATCACTGCCATTCTCTAGGAATATGCATTATCTTTCCATCAATTGGTATATCTTGTAAATTTTGGGCACAATTGTCACTTTGTATAATGTTTTTACTACTTGTCGCACTGCATATTACAATCTTTATTATTTAAATATTAAGATTGTGGGAATGGCATTAGATCTTATTTAGTTATTTAGTTAAATAGTAACAAAACAGTTTATTAGGTGGCATTAAAGTACACGTGTTTGGGTGTCAATCTGGACTAGGGTCTAAATGTAATGTAGGTGAGCTTGCGGGTGGGATGTGGAGTGAGAGTGCGGGTGGGATGTGGAGTGAGAGTGTGGGCGGGATGTGGAGTGAGAGTGCGGGAGGGGTGTGGAGTGAGAGTGTGGGCGAGATGTGGAGTGAGAGTGTGGGCGGGATGTGGAGTGAGAGTGCGGGTGGGATGTGGAGTGAGAGTGTGGGCGGGATGTGGAGTGAGAGTGCGGGAGGGGTGTGGAGTGAGAGTGCGGGTGGGATGTGGAGTGAGAGTGCGGGAGGGGTGTGGAGTGAGAGTGCGGGAGGGGTGTGGAGTGAGAGTGCGGGTGGGATGTGGAGTGAGAGTGCGGGTGGGATGTGGAGTGAGAGTGCGGGTGGGATGTGGAGTGAGAGTGCGGGAGGGGTGTGGAGTGAGAGTGCGGGAGGGGTGTGGAGTGAGAGTGTGGGCGGGATTGCAGGTGGGATGTAGGGTGAGAGTGCGGGTGGGATGTGGAGTGAGAGTGTGGGTGGGATTGCAGGTGGGATGTAAAGTGAAAGTGCGGGTGGGACGTGGAGTGAGAGTGCGGGTGGGATGTGGAGTGAGAGTGCGGGTGGGATGTGCAATGAGAGTGCGGGTGGGATGTAGAGTGAGAGTGCGGGTGGGATGTGGAGTGAGAGTGCGGGCAGGATGTGGAGTGAGAGTGCGGGTGGGATGTGGAGTGAGGGTATGGGTGGGATTGCAGGTGGGATGTAAAGTGAGAGTGCGGGTGGGATGTGGAGTGAGAGTGCGGGTAGGATGTGGAGTGAGAGTGCGGGCAGGATGTGGAGTGAGAGTGCGGGTGGGATTGCGGATGGGATGTGGAGTGAGAGTACGGGTGGGATGTAGAGGGAGGGTGTTGGTTGGGATGTTGGTGAGAGTGCTGGTGGGATGTGGAGTTAGAGTGCGGTTGGGATGTAGAATGAGAGTGCGGGTGGGGTGTGGAGTGAGAGTGCGAGCGGGATGTGGATTGAGAGTGCAGGTGGGATGTGGAGTGAGAGTATGGGTGGGATTGCAGGTGGGATGTAAAGTGAGAGTGCGGGTGGGATGTGGAGTGAGAGTGCGGTTGGGATGTAGAATGAGAGTGCGGGCAGGATGTGGAGTGAGAGTGCGGGTGGGATGTGGAGTGAGAGTGTGGGTGGGATTGCAGGTGGGATGTAAAGTGAGAGTGCGGGTGGGACGTGGAGTGAGAGTGCGGGTGGGACGTGGAGTGAGAGTGCGGGTGGGATGTGGAGTAAGAGTGTGGGTGGGATGTAGAATGAGAGTGCGGGTGGGATGTGGAGTGAGAGTGCGGGTGGGATGTGAAGTGAGAGTGCGGGTGGGATGTGGAGTGAGAGTGCGGGTGGGATGTGGAGTGAGAGTGCGGGCAGGATGTGGAGTGAGAGTGCGGGTGGGATTGCGGATGGGATTCGGAGTGAGAGTACGGGTGGGATGTAGAGGGAGGGTGTTGGTGGGGATGTTGGTGAGAGTGCTGGTGGGATGTGGAGTTAGAGTGTGGGTGGGATGTGGAGTGAGAGACCGGGTGGGATGTGAAGAGTGCGGGTGGGATGTGGAATAAGAGTGTGGGTCGGGATGTAGAGTGAGAGTGTGTGGAGTGAGAGAGAGTACGGGTTGGATGTGGAATAAGAGTGTGGGTCGGGATGTGGAGTGTGAGTGGGATGTGGAGTTAGAGTATGGGTCGGGATGTTGGTAAGAGTGCGGGTGGGATGTGGAGTGAGAGTGTGAGTGGGATGTGGAGTGAGAATGTGTGGAGTGAGTGAGAGTACGGGTTGGATGTGGAATGAGAGTGTGGGTCGGGATGTGGAGTGAGAGGGCGGGTGGGATGTGGAGTGAGAGTGTGGATGGGATGTGGAGTGAGAGCGTGGGTGGGATGTTATTGAGAGTGAGGGTCGGGATGTTGGTTAGAGGCGGGTGGAATGTTGAGTGAGAGTGTGGGTGGGCTGTGGAGTGGGAGTGGGATGTGGAGTGAGAGTGTGGGTGGGATGTGGAGTAAGAGTGTGGGTGAGATGTGGAGTGAGAGTGCGGTGGGATGTGGAGTGAGAGTGCGGGTCGGGCTGTGGAGTAAGAGTCTGGGTGAGATGTCGAGTGAGAGTGTGGGTTGGGTGTGGAGTGAGAGTGTTATTTGGGATGCGGTGTGAGAGTGTGGGTGGAATGTGGAGTGAGAGTGTGGTTGGGATGTGGAGTGAGCGTGTAGGTGGGATTTGGAGTGAGAGTGTGGGTGGGATATGGAGTGAAAGTGCGGGTAGAATGTTGGTGAGAATGCAGGTGGGATGTGGAGTGAGAGTGTGGATCGGATCGGGGTTTTGGTTAGAGTATGCGTGGAATTTGTGAGGGTTAGGGTTAAATAACTTTATGTATGTTTCACAATAACGATTTCATGAATATGAATATATTGTGGAGCATACGTTATGGTATTTTTGAGACTTTCGAATTTCACTTTTTTCAGAAAATTTGTAAAAAATATCAAACATAGTTTATGAATTCAAAACAATTTAATTAGCCTGTGTGTTTTTAGTGAAAAATATCTGTTCAAGACACATTTATTTTCGTTTTTCTTGTTTTAAAATGTGGTTTAAAATTCCCTTATATTTACACCCACACGCTCACACCCACCTAAACTCAAACTCTCACACAGACACACCACATTCTCATGCCCACACCGAAAGTTATCTCTGATTATTGCAGGATTATAAAGAGAACTTTCACCTCATCTTTAAACATACTTAGTATACGACACACCAGGATGAATGTGTGAACACATTTGAAGACTTTGTAATTATACTTGAAAAGATAACAATGTATAATTAAATATCGAACGTAAACCATATATGAATGTAAAAACAAAGGTTTAATTGCCCACGGACCCCCTAGCGGCCAGGCGTGCATATCATACCACGCCTAAATACGCCCCTGAATATCATGTTACACTAATCATCGTCGCTGTAATTATTTAGTATAAGTTTTTGTGTAAATATGATATAATCTCTAACATGATCCAACCGAAAGTGTTTGAACGGTCCGTTTAGATTAGAAGGTTGGCACTTGTTTTAAGGGAGATAACCCAAAATTGCAATATCCAGATTTTAATCAATGTTAACCCCCTTTTACCTTTTAAAGTAAAATAAATTCATGAACCATAAAACCTAACAACAATTGCGACAAAGTCAGATACATTACATTCACGATACTTAAATATATAGAGCGATTGAAGATATGTTACAGTAACATATAACTGCTTGATCGCATTTAATACTAGATCATGTGATAGAAAATGGTAATAGGTGTCTTCAAATAACAAAGTAGTTTCAGTTATTTTAAATACTTAAAAAATATACATCGCTTTCATGGCGGCCTCAGAATTTGTTTATAATGACTCTCTCCCCATCCCACAAACAAATGTCTGACTAGAACCACCGGCGCACCTTAAATCAATCTGAAGACCTTCTCCCCACACGTATAGATGTACTAAGCTGTTTAGCACAGCGCCTTTATCTCGAGCCCATGATTTTCTTTCTTTTAATCTTTAATCTTTCTTTCTTTCTTCCTTTCATGTTCTTCATAGCACCTTTTTATCTCGTTCAGTCACGTGCTAATGTTCGTGTATAGAAGCCATGTTCTATAACGCATTGTCCAAACGTGTGTTCATGACAGTAGTAAAATGGTTTTCCAAATAACTCGCACATGTGTCCAAGCAAGACCAAAGAGCAGCAGGTTTTACTGAAATAAAGATCTTGAGATTTTAATATTCTTCACCCCAGACTATTTCGCTAAGCAAATGGCAATTATAACAATGACCAAGCATTGTCGTTCCTAACCTTAATAAATACAGTGTTTTTGTTAAGATGGGATGGGATGGGATTAGCCGGCATTTTTGCCGATACTGTGCAGGGACATTTCTATCATTATAGCACAGGGGCACTTATGAGGTGCCCAGGGACTGAACCCGGCCGGTCCATTATACTGACACCGACGAGTCAGGCGTAATGCTGTCCCCTTAGCCCCGAGCATTGGGAGGGAAGCCACTACTACCAACTTTAAAGTCTTTGGTTTGACCCGGCCGGGGTTTGAACCCACGACCTCGCGTCCGCAAGCCGACACTCTACCACCTGAGCTATTGCGTGTTGTTGTTGTTATTTTTTCTTTTCTTCTTTATTGAAAACCTCATGTGAAACTTGTTCTATAATCAAATGGCACAGAGAATGACAACATGTGTTTACCGGACCTGGTAGCGCAATTGGTAGAGCTTTGGGTACGGGAGACCCCGGGTTCGATCCCGGGCCGCGACATACCAAAGTCGGTAGTGGTATAGCTCCCTTGCTAACGCGCAAGCAAATATAAGGGTAGTTCTACGACTGGTTGGCCTGGTGCCAGGATAATGTTACTGAATGTGGTATCATGCCAGGTGTTCACGGCATGCTATACACAGTGAAAGCAGCACTATATCTGCTTCAAGTGGACACCGTCTACAGATAACTGAAAAACTCTTGGTGGGACGATAAACCCAATAAACAAACAAACAAACAAACAAACAAATAAACAACATGCGTTAAAATTACCGACACTCAACAAGACAGGTTTGTTTCTTTCATCGACATACAACTTATTAAATTACGGTTTAGCACAAATGGAGTACATCGTGATAAAATGGTGTGGCAAAATACGTTTATTCATCCTTGACGAAATGAGCGAAACAGCAAATCATTATCACTATAGAATAATTACACTTATTTCTGTAAATTACCCACAGTCGCTAAATAAACATGTTTCACCTTCTCAGTTGCTGCAACTTTTAGCAGCAATCGGCTACCAGACCAACTGTCATTTAAATAAGCACCACAACCACAAATTTGCGCCATTAAGAAAACAAAAATACAATTTTAAATAATAAGTAACATTTTTATTTGTATAAATTCCTGACATCATCGTCGGACGTAATCGGCTGACTACACTTGGTTTCTTGAAAGAAAGTGGAAAAGTGCAATGGGAAGTAAGTGTACACCTTATAAAACCTCAAGATTCGCACTTTATATGTATTTATGTTCCAGTGTTTAAATGATTGCTATAATCTAACCAATCAGCGTATGTTTTATGACGTTAACGCATGCCTTACATTATCGCATGTACAATTCGGAGATACATATATACCAAAACGACTAAAATTGTTAAAAACGTTGCGACGCTTTTGATCCTCTTAATAAAACAAGACAACAAATCTTTTTAAGTACAGCATGTTTACATACAAGCTAGTGATCACTCATAAATAATTATTCCATTATTCATTGAGGTACAAAGAGTATTTACCAAAAAAAAACTACACAAGTGACTGAAAGTGTCCAAGCGGCTTTAATAACCAAATGTTAACACTGTTGCAAGATAGAAGCCTCGTATACCAATGCACGAGTTATGTAACCAAATTGAACTGGCGTTAAATCTTCCGTCCAATCAGATGGCGAGATTTCTTTGCCTATGCCATAGCACGAGTTGCACGAGATTTATGTCCAAATTTATATCAAAGCTGAGTGCACGTTGTTGGGATTTCTTAGAGTTAAAAAGATATTTTCAGTGAACAACTATTAACATCGTTTCAGGGGTGTCTGATGACAATTTGTAAATCGAAACATAAAATTGCACATTTTGGTTAAAAGTACTATTTGGCGAAACAACACTGTCAAAGACCATTCTGAGGAACTGAAGTAAGGTATGTCATCTTCTTCTCTTTCCTCCTCCACCTCCTCCTCCTGATTATCTTCATTGTCATCCTCATCACCACCATTATCACCACAATTACCATTACCGCCAGGAGCAAAACACTTACCACAGTGGCTTAGACGTAGCGTCAACGTGTGATACCTCGAGCTGCTTGGCCCCCTACCGCGTGAATCTGCACCACGCACATCATCAAAACCATATCACCACCACCACAACCATCACAGCCATTACTATTCCCACACTACCACCACCATCAACATAACCATCATCACACCACTATCGGCAGCACCAACAGTATCACCAGCAGCACAACCATCACAGCCATTACATTTCCCCCACTACCACCACCATCAACATTACCATCATCACATTACCACTATCGCCAGCACCACCACTACCAACAGTATCACCAGCAGCACAACAACCAGAACCATCACCGATATTATCAACCACATCCATCATCACTATGTCGCGATCATCACCGCCATCACCACCACAACCCTCATAAAACATTTGCACCAGTTTATTATCACTACCATTACCACCAACATCACCGTTATCACCACCACCAACATCCACCCAACCATTAACACGACCACCAAAACTAATCATAACCCTTATTAACAACCTTCACATCCACCAGAACTTTTGCCACAACATTTCTTCATTCCTTTTCTCTTATACTTTCTTGCACTATTCCTTAATTCAACTATTATGTCGTTCTTTCTATCTTACTAATTCTTTTCGTTCTTTCTTATTCCTTGCACCTTTCCTTCTTTTATTCCTCGTTCTTCCTCTTTGCTTCACTCTTGCCTTCTTGTCTTTCTCATTCCTCTCGTTTTTTTCTTCTGCCTTCATTTCAATCGTTTATCCTTTCCTATTTCTTTCTTATAACGTCTCTTTCTCGCTGTACATATTTCTTTTTGCCTGCGTTTTTTTTCTTAATTTCTTCATGCATTGTTCCTCTGTTAAATGTTAGTTCTTTCAGTCTTCCTTTTCATTTTTTTATTTATAATTTGATTGCTCCAACCGTCATTTAATACTGAAATTTTGGCCATGCTTAAAATCGCTTAAAAATTAAAACTTGTCCTTGTCAGTGTATTTGCTAGTTAAGTGGGTCTTTTCTGGCATGCCTTGTGGTTTCTGAGGTACGAGTCTTGAGCTTAAAAAAATAAAGCCGTTGCAAAAAAAAAAAAAATCCCATTTTGTCAAAAAATACTGGAAATCCTGGAAACTATTTTTAGCATAAATATTTTTAGCATAATGTGCAAACCAGATTTGTATCCCTCTTGTTCCTCGAATTTTCGGGCTTTGGAGCAAGCTGGGTCCTAACTAGCGCGGACAGTCCTGTGTGTCCTCGCAGGACAGCGCCTTAGCCCACTTGTCCACCGGAGCCGACGATGGTTTAAGGATTTTATACCATAATAAAGTAAATAGTAAACTGTATCAAGTACTAGTAGATTAACATCAGAACGCGAGTACAAGAAACATTTTTTAGATTTTTTCCTAAATATATCTACTCCGTTAGTTACGCAATAATGTTAAAATGCTTCACATTCATCATCGTCGTCGTCACCATCATCATCATCATTATCATCATCATCATCATCATCATCATCAATCATCAGCATCATCAGCAGCAGCAGCAGCAAAACCATCACCATCATCATCTTCAACATCAACATTATAATAAATATAACACATATTATTATGATTATATTCATCATCAACAACATCACATTATCACAACACTAGCCATTACTACAATTATCCTCCTCCCCCTCCTCCTCCTCCTCCTCCTCCTCCTCCTCCTCCTCCTCATCGTTGTCGTCATCATCATCAGCAGTAGCAGCAGCAGCAGTAGTAGAAACAGAATTATTTGCCATCTAATCCAGTTTAATCATCATCTACAAAACACATCACTAGTTTATTATTCTCCTAATAGTAAACAGCAACAGCAGCAAAAATCTTGATCGTCATCTATACTTTCAGCAGCATTTTCTTCATCGGCGAAAACATTGCTTAAATCATGAACATTATTATAAATAGCAGTATCAATTTACAAGATCAACAATATCAACATCAACAGCTTTCTTCTCCTCCTGTCATTCTCATCGCCATTATAAACAGCAGTAGCAACAATATCAGCATAACTACCATAGATCATCATGAACATCATCATTTTCACCACCACCACCAACACCAATCAGTCCTTATATACCATATTCTCATCCTCCTCACAGCCATTATCGACATCACAAAAATCAACAACACAACATTATCTACATCACTATCACATACAGCATCCTCCTCCTCATTAATCAATTGCTCAGGTGGCAGAGCGTCGGCTTGCGGATCGGGAGGTCGTGGGTTCAAACCCCGGCTGGGTCAAATCAAAGACATTAAAGTTGGTAGTAGTGGCTTCCCTCCTAACGGTCTGGGCTAAGGAGACAGCATTACGCCTGACTCGTCGGTGTAAGTATAATGGACCGGCCGGGTTCAGTCCATGGGCACCTCATAAGTGCTCCTTTGCTATAATGATAAAAATGTCGCTGCTCAGTATCGGCAAAATGCCGGCCCAACCCATCCCTCCTCATTAACAATCACATTATCACCATCTTCTTCATCTTTGTCATCTTCAATTCCAAAACGTACTACGGCCATTATTATCTCATAAGCATAATCATATGCAACAACACAAACAACAGCATCTGCATCAACATCATTGCAAAAGTATCGTCATCGTCATCAACAACATGTTTATACCCATCAACAGAATCTACACATTTATCACCCCTCCTCCTCCTCCTCCTCCTCACCATCAGCAGCGCACCGGCCGCAGTAGCTCAGATGGTAGAGCGTCGGCTTGTGGATCGGGAGGTCGCGGGTTCAAACCCCGGCCGGGTCAAACCAAAGACTTTAAAGTTGGTAGTAGTGGCTTCCCTCCTAACGCTGGGGGCTAAAGGGACAGCATGACTCGTCATACGCCTGACTCGTCGGTGTCAGTATCCCCCCCACCCCAACCCCGCCTACACCCCAACCCTCTTCTAGAACCTATGTCAAAGTAGGTCTTCACAACCCGCCCCCACCGGCCCTCGCCTGAAAAATTGGACCCTCAACATTGCCGGTAAGCGAACTTGTGCAGACAGTACTGGACACGCATGCGTCGAATCGATTGGAACTGCTCTGGTAATTCCGTCCCTCGGATACTTACTGAAATCACGATCATTTTGTTTGCCGGAAGTCGGAAGAAGAATATGCCTAAAATATAGTTCACACAAAACGTAAACAATGCTGTTGTTTGACAGCTGCATGTCTGCTGCGCTGGATAAATTTAAATTTGATGATTTAAATTTAAAGCCGCCACAAATTTAAAGTTTCACAGGCATCGTGCTGTAGTAAACTATCAACCGAGCTGCCATCTTTGTTTTGACGTCTGTCTCAAAAGTAGCCCCATTCCTGTGGTTCTAAAAAGGCTAGTTTTATGAAATATTGGTTTTATAGACAGCTGTATCAAATATTTTAATTTGGCATTGTACTTAAATTTATATACTGCTGTATACAGTTTTTATAGTATCAGCTGTAGCAAAGACTTAATAATGCGAAATACAAATATTATTTTCAGTTCTTTACGTTCAGTTGTTTTATTTTTAACTAGCACGTTTGATTATCTTAAGTTTCTTTGCTCATCTGGCTTACATCCCATCTCTTCTGCAAGTTATTTGTTTGTCTTTCCATTTTCTGAATGTTCATATACTTTAGTCTTACTTCATTAGAACTCTGCATGTCTGTCTGTCTGGTCTGTCTGCCTGTCTGGTCTGCATGTCTGTCTGGTCTGTCTGTCTGTCTGGTCTGCATGTCTGTCTGTCTGGTCTGTCTGCCTGTCTGGTCTGCATGTCTGTCTGTCTGGTCTGTCTGCCTGTCTGGTCTGCATGTCTGTCTGTCTGGTCTGTCTGCCTGTCTGGTCTGGTCTGTCTGGTCTGGTCTGCATGTCTGTCTGGTCTGTGTATCTAGGTGTCTGTCAGGTCTGGTCTGGTCTGGTCTGGTCTGTCTGGTCTGGTCTGCATGGTCTGTCTGTCTGGTCTGCATGTCTGTCTGGTCTGTCTGGTCTGGTCTGTCTGGTCTGTCTGGTCTGCATGTCTGTCTGGTCTGTGTATCTAGGTGTCTGTCAGGTCTGTGTGTCTGGTCTGTGTGTCTAGGTGTCTGTCTGGTCTGTGTGTCTGGTCTGTGTGTCTGTGTGTCTGTCTGGTCTGTGTGTCTAGGTGTCTGTCTGGTCTGTGTGTCTAGGTGTCTGTCTGGTCTGTGTGTCTGGTCTGTGTGTCTGTGTGTCTGTCTGGTCTAGTCTAGTCTGGTCTGGTCTGGTCTGGTCTGGTCTGGTCTGTCTGTCTCTTTGTCTGTCTCTCTGTCTGGTCTGTGTGTCTAGGTGTCTGTCTGTCTGTCTGTCTGGTCTGCCTGTCTGTCTGTATGTCTGGTCTATCTGTCTGTCTGGTCTGTGTGTCTGTCTGTCTGCCTGTCTGGTCTGTGTGTCTGGTCTGTGTGTCTGTCTGTGTGTCTGTCTGTCTGGTCTGTCTGTGTGTCTGTGTGTCTGTCTGTCTGTCTGTCTGTCTGTCTGGTCTGTGTATCTAGGTGTCTGTCAGGTCTGTGTGTCTGGTCTGGTCTGGTCTGGTCTGGTCTGTCTGTGTGTCTGTCTGTCTGGTCTGTCTGTGTGTCTGTCTGTCTGTCTGTCTGTCTGTCTGTCTGTCTGTCTGTCTGTCTGGTCTGTGTATCTAGGTGTCTGTCAGGTCTGTGTGTCTGTGTGTCTGTCTGGTCTGTGTATCTAGGTGTCTGTCAGGTCTGTGTGTCTGTCTGGTCTGGTCTGGTCTGGTCTGGTCTGGTCTGCATGTCTGTCTGGTCTGTCTGTCTGGTCTGTCTGGTCTGTCTGGTCTGTCTGGTCTGGTCTGCATGTCTGTCTGGTCTGTGTATCTAGGTGTCTGTCAGGTCTGTGTGTCTGGTCTGTCTGGTCTGGTCTGGTCTGCATGTCTGTCTGGTCTGTCAGGTCTGTGTGTCTGTCTGGTCTGGTCTGGTCTGGTCTGCATGTCTGTCTGGTCTGTCTGTCTGGTCTGTCTGGTCTGTCTGGTCTGTCTGGTCTGGTCTGCATGTCTGTCTGGTCTGTGTATCTAGGTGTCTGTCAGGTCTGTGTGTCTGGTCTGTCTGGTCTGGTCTGGTCTGCATGTCTGTCTGGTCTGTCTGGTCTGGTCTGTCTGGTCTGGTCTGCATGTCTGTCTGGTCTGTCTGGTCTGGTCTGTCTGGTCTGTCTGGTCTGTCTGGTCTGGTCTGCATGTCTGTCTGGTCTGGTCTGGTCTGGTCTGGTCTGGTCTGGTCTGGTCTGGTCTGGTCTGGTCTGGTCTGGTCTGGTCTGGTCTGTCTGGTCTGTCTGGTCTGCATGTCTGTCTGGTCTGTGTATCTAGGTGTCTGTCAGGTCTGTGTGTCTGGTCTGTGTGTCTAGGTGTCTGTCTGGTCTGTGTGTCTGGTCTGTGTGTCTGTGTGTCTGTCTGGTCTGTGTGTCTAGGTGTCTGTCTGGTCTGTGTGTCTAGGTGTCTGTCTGGTCTGTGTGTCTGGTCTGTGTGTCTGTCTGGTCTGGTCTGGTCTGGTCTGGTCTGGTCTGGTCTGGTCTGGTCTGGTCTGGTCTGGTCTGGTCTGGTCTGGTCTGGTCTGGTCTGGTCTGGTCTGGTCTGGTCTGGTCTGGTCTGGTCTGGTCTGGTCTGGTCTGGTCTGGTCTGGTCTGGTCTGGTCTGGTCTGGTCTGTCTGTCTGTCTGTCTGTCTCTTTGTCTGTCTCTCTGTCTGGTCTGTGTGTCTAGGTGTCTGTCTGTCTGTCTGGTCTGCCTGTCTGTCTGTATGTCTGGTCTATCTGTCTGTCTGGTCTGTGTGTCTGTCTGTCTGCCTGTCTGGTCTGTGTGTCTGTCTGTGTGTCTGTCTGTCTGGTCTGTCTGTGTGTCTGTCTGTCTGTCTGTCTGTCTGTCAGTCTGTCTGTCAGTCAGTCTGTCTGTCTGTCTGTCTGTCTGTCTGTCTGTCTGTCTGTCTGTCTGTCTGTCTGTCTGTCTGTCTGTCTGTCTGTCTGTCTGTCTGTCTGTCTGTCTGTCTGTCTGTCTGTCTGTCTGTCTGTCTGTCTGTCTGTCTGTCTGTCTGTCTGTCTGTCTGTCTGTCTGGTCTGTGTGTCTAGGTGTCTGCCTGTCTGTATGTCTGTCTGTCTGGTCTGTGTGTCTAGGTGTCTGTCTGTCTGTCTGTCTGTCTGTCTGGTCTGCCTGTATGTCTGTATGTCTGGTCTGGTCTATCTGTCTGTCTGGTCTGTGTGTCTGTCTGTCTGCCTGTCTGGTCTGTGTGTCTGTCTGTGTGTCTGTCTGTCTGGTCTGTCTGTGTGTCTGTCTGTCTGTCTGTCTGTCTGTCAGTCTGTCTGTCTGTCTGTCTGTCTGTCTGTCTGTCTGTCTGTCTGTCTGTCTGTCAGTCTGTCTGTCTGTCTGTCTGTCTGTCTGTCTGTCTGTCTGTCTGTCTGTCTGTCTGTCTGTCTGTCTGTCTGTCTGTCTGTCTGTCTGTCTGTCTGTCTGTCTGGTCTGTCTGTCTGGTCTGTCTGTCTGTCTGTCTGGTCTGTGTGTCTGGTCTGTGTGTCTAGGTGTCTGCCTGTCTGTATGTCTGTCTGTCTGGTCTGTGTGTCTAGGTGTCTGTCTGTCTGTCTGTCTGTCTGTCTGGTCTGCCTGTATGTCTGTATGTCTGGTCTGGTCTATCTGTCTGTCTGGTCTGTGTGTCTGTGTGTCTGCCTGTCTGGTCTGTGTGTCTGTCTGTGTGTCTGTCTGTCTGGTCTGTCTTTGTGTCTTTGTGTCTGTCTGTCTGTCTGTCTGTCTGTCTGTCTGTCTGTCTGTCTGTCTGTCTGTCTGTCTGTCTGTCTGTCTGTCTGTCTGTCTGTCTGTCTGTCTGTCTGTCTGTCTGTCTGTCTGTCTGTCTGTCTGTCTAGGTGTCTGTCTGTCTGTCTGGTCTGTGTGTTTAGGTGTCTGTCTGTCTGGTCTGTCTGTCTGTCTGGTCTGTGTGTCTGTCTCTCCTTCTCCTCCTCCTCCTGCTCTTCAACAACAAATTCGCACAAGTTCTGTGAATTTCACTCATGTATAAGTCAGTCCAAAAATTAGCAACTTGACGGTTTGAACAAGATCGTTCATTAAAATACAGATACGTGAAGACAAACAAAGTGTCATTCAAAGGTACGAACAACTTTTACAAGAATTTTAAGGTCCACGTTCATCGATTTTTTTTTTTTTTCATTTTTCGATATTTTTTTTTTATTTTTCGATATTTTTTTTTCAGACAGATGTTTCAACTGTTATTCCTAGGCTAAATCAAGTGCGCTGTAAACGAATCCGGTGTTATTTTTGAGCTGTCTCTTACCATTTCGGCGTAGACGCCCATTTCCAGAACAGGTGCCCGCGCCCATTTTTGTCGATACCCAAGATCTCCAAAAGGGTAAGCGATATTTAAAAACGGACACCGGATTCGTGTTCCGCACCCAAAATACCCCCCCCCCCCCTCCAGGACATAGTTTGGGTGAAGGTTTGAAGGAAAGGTTATTTAACTCCAAAATGACCAAAATTTTAAGGTCCGCGGTCATCGATTTCTTTCATTTTTCGATTTTTTTTTCAGACAGATGTTTCAACTGTTATTCCTAGGCTAAATCAAGTGTGCTGAGCAAGAATCTGGTTTCTCTTACCATTTCGGCGTAGACGCCCATTTCCAGAACAGGTGCCTGCGCCCATTTTTGTCGATACCCTAGATCTCCAAAAAGGTAAGCGATATTTAAAAACGGACACCGGATTCGTGTTCCACACCCAAAATAACCTCCCTGAACATAGTTTGGTGGAAGATTAGGAGGAAAGATTATTTGACCCAAAAATGACCAAAATTTTAAGGTCCTCGGTCATCTATTTTATTCATTTTTCGATTTTTTTTTTTTTTCAAAGCAGATGTCTCAACTGTTATTCCTAGGCTCAATCAAGTGTACTGAGCTTCATAGCTGAAGAGGTCGTAAAACAATAAGTCAAACTTGATGAACACGGGCTTTCTGAAATGCCATTGGTCAGTAACGCTCTAATCTCCGCCGCTTTCCTGGTACCACTGCAGCCTGAGGCTGTGTGCAGCCGGCTAGACCCAACCCATCCCCGCTAGATTCTCACAACCCATAAATGAATCTAGGACAGTTGCCCCCCGGACATTTGCCCCCCGGACGTTTGCCCCCCTATTTGTGAAGGGCGGACGTTTGCCCCCCAGCTGAAATTACAAGGCGGACGTTTGCCCCCCAGCTGAAATTACAAGGCGGACGTTTGCCCCCCAGCTGAAATTACAAGGCGGACGTTTGCCCCCTCTACTAAAATGTCAAGGCGGAAATTGCCCTCCCTTTCTTCTCAAACTCTGTATCCCGCCTGTAAATGTCTTCCCGCCATATTAGAAACATACACAAACGGTACTACATGGTGCTACAGTACATGAAATGTGTTAGGTGTAACAAAATTTTCTATAATTTTTTTCATAGGACTGGAATTAAGTAAAAGTTACAATCTAGTTTGCCTTCATATCTTTACATCGCATCTGGTTCCGAGACAATTTACCCGTTCTAAAACTGATTGAGCACAGATGTACATTATGATTCAAGAGTCCATCATATTTAAAGGACTGTGCTTACAGTTTGCATTTTGAGACGTGATAACGTGACAAATAAACACAATTTGTGACATTCCTTTAATTGAATCTCCTGGATTTAATTCGGCCAATCAAAGAAACCGTCGCGTATAATTTAATGCAATACAGTTAATTGTTTATAATTAAATACAATCATGTTAATCGCCGTTAATTGGCATTCTCTGTGAAATTAGTAATGCAAAGAAACCGCCGCGTATAACTGAACGCATTACAGCTAATTGTTTATAATTAAGTACAAGGATGTTAATCGCCGTTTTTTACATTCTTTGTAAAATTAATGAAATTGACAGATTGATTTTTTTGAAAGTCCGCCCTTACGTTATGGGGGTGGGGGGGGGGTGGGGGCAAAAGTCCGCCCTCAAGTTTTGTTGAGGGGGCAAACGTCCGGCTTTGAAAATCGGCAGGGGGGGGGGGGCAAAAGTCCGGCTCTGAAAAACGACAGGGGGGCAAACGTCCGGCCTGCATTTAAAAGAGGGCAAACGTCCGGGGGGCAAATGTCCGGGGGGGGGGGGGCAAATGTCCGTACACCCCCATAAATCTCCCACTGTGATTACTGTGTCAAGGTAGATAAGGCCACTTTCCAATAGACCATTTCAAACATCCAGTGCGCATGCGCCGATTTATATCTCAAGCTACGAGACTTGACCCGTTTTCTCGAAATTTTCAAAACTGGGGGCTCTTGCGCAAAGGATTTCATCATTTGTGTCCGTACTTTCTTAGAAAACAAGTTGGTTTTTTTTTTCGGTTTGCACATATTAGCGCCAATTAACGGCTGTTAACAACATTTTTCACGCACTTATAACATGAAGTCGCTAATTACATCACTGTGTTTTTAATTTCTTCAAGGTTGTAAAAAAATAAATGCGGTGTTATTTCTTTCTGGCGCGGAGGGCTCTCTGGCTAACACTGCAACAACAAAAAAAATTCTGGGAAACAATCGACGGTCACTATCATTTGAAGTCGCCGAAAATAAATATTTTTGTATCAAATTGACCGACCCATTATTTCTCAATACTGTGTAACATGATATCGATCGATAATTGTCTTCAAGCTGCCATTTAGAAGATTTGCCTTCGCAGCATAAATACAAGTTCGCAGCATAAATATAAGTTCTAAAGGAGTGAGAGTGGAGGGTGGAAACTCTACTATGTAGTAATATTTCAGACTGCGCATGTTTTTACTTATATAAATATCCTTACAAACTTCTTTAGTCCACCGAATGATCATAAACATTTTTATAAAGGAATTATTTATATTTAAGGTATGGGTTAACTACAAAAGAATAGGCGAGCTATTAAAATAATACCTTTGCAATAAACACGAGATGAAAATATACATTAGATTGTGTTCCTTGAAATCCCCACATCCACGTTTCCTCTTCCTTAACGAAAAAATAGTGGGGTTGGGAAAGGGCGCACCATTGTGGGTACTGCTAAATATAGCGTTAGGTCCTTTTATGAGCCAAAAGAGGTATTGTAGACCTTAGTATTTTGTTCTTTTTGTTGTGCTCGCGTAAGTCATTGCATATTGGTCTTTAAATGGTGAAGGTCATAAACCACACGACTGCCATATGGTGACAGTTTCAAACACAGCTGCATAGCGGATGCATGTGTTAATTCTTGCGAAGGGGAAAAGACGCCAAAACACGGTCACACTTCCTGTCCACTAGACAAACAAGGTGTCATAAAACTGCCAATTAGCTTAATTAGTTGGGATGTCCGCTCATGTCATAAAATTAGGGATTCAATTAGAGTAGAACTTTATGATGGTATGAAAGGGACCCACGCGCATAGAGAAACATGATATGAATTTACAAAACGATGTTTTAAATTAATACATTTCTATCTTTAAACGGGTACAAAAATTAAGTACCCGGTAGGGCCCACTTTAGACCACATTTTGGCATAGAACATTTAAGCCATGAATGGGAATATAAGACGTAGCCAGGCGTGTAGACCCTCATTCAAATAATTGCAAAACAAGTAAAGTCAAAAGTTGTATGCAGATTTTGATTTGCGGTCCACGAATTCCTATTAATCATTTAAACGTAATAGCGCATTATGTGACCGATGCGTTCAGAAATGGGGATTTTGACACCATTGTCCAAATTTACAACATTGTTCATTATAAGATATATAACAAATAAAGATTAGAAGCGTAAGAAAATTTGCTTGACAAAGATCCATACCCCTGTAACTAAAGTAATGATGATGCAAATGACGGTGATGCTGCTGCTGCTACTGCTGATAATGATGACGGTGATACCGATGCTGTTTATGATTATTATGTAAATGGTAAAAAACGGTTACGGTGATGCCCATGACGATTACGATGTAGATCGTGATGGCGGTGATGCTGCTGATGATGGGATCATGATGATGATCATGTGTGGCCAGATAAATTTAATGGCGGTAATGATAATAATTTCTTAAATATTTAACATGTAAATGGACGTGATATAAGTTCGTTTTTATTACGGTTGTTTTATTTAACTTTCAATTGATGATTGTATACGTGCACTATTTGGCAACTTATGGTTATTTAGACGTTGAACTTTTGTCAATTTCATGATTTTCAGTACTGTATTACGTTCAATTAGATAATACACAATCCGGAAGTGAAGAGACCCCAGTTTTGCAAAACAGGTCGAGTCTCGCGAGATTTTCTCCCAAAGCGTCTACTTGATCAGCGGAATAGGATTGGCTGGACGCTTGGTTTGAAATGGTCTATTTGCAATGCCTATTAAGACGATTTGTTTTATATGGTTAATTAATCAGTACGTATATTTTTATCATAATTTGTGTGAAAGATAGTTTACAACAAAAATATTTCATGTCACTGATATTCAATTAGTTTGATGATTTTATTGCTTTACATGTCAAAAGCAAATTTTGTTCTAGTATACCAGAAAATGTTTTTACATAGCATGTCACCGAGGGCTTCTCGATATACGAAAATAATGGCATAAGTACTGCAGAAAATAACCTATTCTGTATGCATTATACAGTGTGAAAGGACACATTTTAATTTTCAATGCCTTTAAAGACGACTTATTTTCATATGCATAATTAATCAGTACGTATATCTTGATCATATTCGTGTAAGACACCCAAATATACTCAAGAACAATGGGGTAGGGGGCGGGGATAACTGCTTATGTGAAAAAATATTTTACAACAAAAATATTTATATCACAACTATTCAACTATTTTCATGATTGTATGATTGTATTGTTTTACATGTCAAGAGCAAATTTTATTCTAGTATACCAGAAATTGTTTTACATAGCATATGTGTCACCTGGGGGCTCCTCGATTTTCCAGGTTACCACACCCGTCTAAAGAAGGAGGCCATTGGAGTGTCGCTGGACCTTTAACGCATAATCCCCTTCCTGAGGAAAGAGGCGTTGATAGGATGGCAGTGGTGACGGCGTCCTTAACACAGTGGATCTGTTCCGAGTACCTGTCGGCGAAACCTTGCCATTCTGGCTCTGTGGAACAAACTGGATTCCAAACAGCTGAAAGTGGCTGCCTTTTTGTACAAGTTTGGATGAGCGTACAAGGGTTCGCCTTAAATTGGACATCAGTACCACAAAACAACAATAAGTGATTAAACATTCAACCAAAGATTTATATGTAAAAAGTGACCTTCCTGCCAGTCATAGTAGCTCGCGAATATAAAGTGTTAAAATCAAGTTATAATTATAATATTCCAGTTATATTTGAATGAAAGCTTTAGGTAATCCACCACAAAAGTGCCCCCCCCCCCCCCTTGGTGTGGTCTAAATGCAGATAGAATATATGCGTAGCTAATGCACGAAGTATCCATCTGTAACTGGTCGCTCCTTCTGGTTGTACCGGTCGCTATAGGTCAATTGGTAGAGCGTCGGCTTGCGGATCGGTAGGTCGCGGGTTCAAACCCCGGCCGGGTCAAACCAAAGACTTAAAAGTTGGTAGTAGTGGCTTCCCTCCTAACGCTCGGGGCTAAGGGGCCAGGGTTACGCCTGACTCGTCGGTGTCAGTATAACTGACCGGCCGGGTTCAGTCTCTGGGCACCTCATAAGTGCCCCTGTGCTATAACGATCGAAATGTCGCAGCACAGTATCGGCAAAAATGCCGGCAAATCCCCCATCCCTTGCACACACAAAAAGTTCGCATCTTGTGGTAGCCAGAAATAGTATTGTTTGTTGTTATATTTGTTTTCTGGACGTTCTGGTATGGTCCGTCCTTGTTGTTGGTCGTTGTGGATGTTAATCTTAATTACTGCTTGAGTTGTTAAGTACATGGCACCCTGAGAAACGGTGATTATCTTGGGAGGCGGCAACCTGCCCTCGCCCCCGGTAAATATGGGCATTGAAATGCGTGTTGTTGGTTTGTTTTACAAAAGCATTCAACTGATTTTAAGTAAACTAAGAAATGGTCAGGCATAACACGTATCTGCAAACTTAAGTTCGTGGGTAATATGCAAGTGTGTTTCGTGATTTACAAAAGTAGCCACCCCTTGTCATGTATCTATACCTTTTTACAAGAATAGTGTAACGATATTAAAACATTGTCAATTTTATTAGAGTCTCCGACCATGAGTGCGATTTTGGTGCCTTAAATGTGGTATCCGTCAGTTTGCCTTTATCAGATAAATGTTACAATATATCTTTCCGCTGCGTTGGGGAATCTGGACATAATTTCTGCATGTAGTAATGCTTTAGATTGACACTTCACAACGTATACTGTGGGACAGTATAAATTGTGGGGAAAAATCACTCTAAAATCTAAATGTTTATTAATTCCAAATCTTACATAACACAATTGTGTCATCTGCTAAAAATATATTGACGTCAGAGCGGATTACCCGGGTGACGATATACCGTGGTCACCAAAGTAAGCTGTCACGCGAATTTCTTAGTTTAAAAATAACTAACGCTGCAGCTTGCCTCAGTTGGGAAATGCATGTTTACAATGACGAGTGTAGATTTATGACTCACTATTTAACACTGATCTAGGACACCAATAAACATAGACTTGCTGGACCTTAATCATCAACATCACTGATTTATTTTAAGGGTCAACATACATCATAACTTAAATGTGATCCCGTCATGTTGCACAGGCATGACTTTAAGATGTTTTAATCAAAAGTGGGTTGCTATCTGATATCCAGTTTTGGGCACCTACTTAAAGAGCTAGAAAATGAGTAGTTTAGCGATTGTTGTCCTGAAATAGCGTGAATATGAATGTTTGCGGATTTCATTGCCGTTCATTATCCCTGGATTCACAGTATTGTTTTAAAGCATTGGATCCATATGACCCCTAAAGTGGGGTATTTAACTTAATGTTGTTCTTTTAGGGTATAGCGCTTAAATGTCTTCTTCCATTTGAAGAAACGAGTGGTGAATTGGACGGGGTCTGCCTATTTGCCCTATGTCCTTTTTGAAGTTTGAAGGCAAGGTATTTTTAAAGAAGAGTGTTCCTGTGCCTATTTTCCCTGAACTGTCTGGAAGCCCAAGGCCCGACTGCCCCTATACAATTCACCTTATTATACATATCGTATATATAAGGAGAAAGTCATCGGCTTATGACAGGGAAGAGAGTAAATTGCCTTGCTAAAAGAGACCGAAATTTAGTAAACACATGTATTTAAATACATAGAATATTTGCATTTATGAACGTTTTACTCTATGCTGAAAAAGAATACATGGGTAAGTACAGTACATATGATGTACATACATTCAGTGTTTTTTTTGTTTTTTGTTGTTGTTGTTTTTCCAGTAATACCATCTCATTTTATTGATAATATCACAAGGATTCATAATATATGAAAATTTCTCTACAATTTTGCGTTTTCTATATGAAATCAGGTTCTGAACTTTTGCGATAGTATCACTTTAAAGTAGTTTACCATTTTATCGCCCGCGAAATTTGAAATCAGCCAATACGATCGCGCGGTAGGATTATTTTAAAGCTGTACTAGTGCTCTTTTTTATGTTAAAAATGTATGTGAAAAGTTGTATAAAATTTCGCTTTTAGAAGAAAATTCAATTGGATATGATCTAATTATATCTTATTTAAGTGTTTTAATAAAATCTATTTCTTCTCGGTATAATAATAGGGCTTTTTAATTGAATCTGCTTGGTCTGTGACTGAAAGAGCAGAGTGGTTCTATCGATATTTGGTATCCCTTGTAGATTTTTGTTCTTGTATTTGTGTGCTGCCCGCACATAAATATTACGTGGTTAAAAGATTAATTATCATTGCAATTTTGGCAGTTTTTTGGTCTAATTTTATTCTCCACCACTTAATTGCTAGGCCCTATCCACAGTCTTGTGTATATTTTATCATAAACTATATTACTATGGAGGTTCTTTATTTCTGCTTGACCGTCTTAGGTTACAATGAGTTATTTGGTTATTGGAAAGATAGAAAATCTTCAAAAAACTATCGGATATCACATTTAAACCGGTTCTTACAATGTTGTTTTCTTTACTTATATCTGATTTATATTTGTTGTTAATTAAAATCCTAACCGACGCCGAATATTTTTGTTTTTGTGTTGTTTTGAGATAGTTCTTGCTTGTGTTATCGTTTGGACCATTGTCGACACTAACTTATGTAAAACATGTTTGAAAAATACTAGCAACTGTTAATTAAAGTAGTAGTGTATATCGTTAATTAATAAATCGGATCGTTTATTTGCTGGGTGATTAGTTTAAAGATTAAAAAAAGGTTTGTACTTTATATCAATTTTACATATGTCTCATATTTTCTGAAATATTATATATTTAGAATCGTAATCCGAAATAGCCATTTTGTATTGTGTTTAAATGTTGTGTTTATATTACGAGAAATGTGTGTTTTATAATTTTAAAAAATGTATAAAAAATAAATTTCATTTACGATTCAGGGTTTTCATGCTTATGCTTGTTCCACTTACATGTTCGATATGTGTTTTACCAGATGTCGTTCCATGACGATGTATTTTTTTTTAAAGTAACACACTTAAAAACGTTTTAGGCGCCCGTGCCATACGGTTAGGGTCGCCGACTTGTAACTTATCTGACTGCTCAACCGCGCACCGCGTAGGAACGAGCCCCGTTCGGTGCGCAGGACATAATTTATTTATCATATGTTTTCTTAAGATGTTATTAAAATGTAAAGTTGTCGATTTCTTGTTTTGTACCACGTCGTATTTTACAATGTATTTTAAATGGTTTAGTTTTGTTTTCTGTCTGAGAAAACAATTAAAATGTTAAATGTGTAAGTTTGATTGCATGAATTTGTGTGCAACTTTATGATTTGGAAAAGGGTTACTGATGTACCTTTTATAAACATATATCGATCTCGGAACGAGTCGCATTAACAAAGGAAAACACATGGGCAGGCTCATATGTGCAGGTGGATTCGTCTACCTTCTGGAGAGAGACGTGTACCGAAAGACCTGCGCACGTGATTTCCCTTGCCAACGTGAGTAATTTTCCGAGATAAATAGACCTCAATCAAACAAATGTGTGATCGAGGTATGTATACATGGCGAAACTCGAAAAGAACGTGTACACTTTAGCTTTTGATAGTTAACATGGCAATTATTTAGATTATGATTAATCCTGAGCTTGGAAACAACATAATAATTTATTAGGCAACACATGCTTTATCCTTTTCCAATTATCTGTAGAATCCACCAGGCTTGCTCCACCTCAAATTAGTTTTATAAATACGACATCAATGTTATGAAATGTATTGCTATTTTTGTTTGTTTTCGTAAAAATAAAGACAAAATCGTTACAAAGATTGACATTATTCTATTCCGTATCGTTTTCCATACCACAACAAAACAGATTCATCATGGTAAAGTAGAGCTACCACGAGAGGAGCAAAGGCCTCAGAAAGCACTGCTCGCCCAGATTTGCTTGGACATAAAATGTTGGTCTGAATCTGAAAGTTCAAATTTAGATTAAATATTTTAATATCCCTCCAGTTCTATCCTTTTTGTATAACTTACAAGACTAGCCATGTGTGAATATACGTATTGTTTTCCAAACACACGACACCAAGTGCATCATGATCCAGTGCTGGGTATACTTCGGCCAAAAGTGCGAAGGCAAGATTTCTTTTTTCGAAAATCAAATTTTCATCAAAAGCTAAGACAAAAATCCACATCAATTCATCAAAAGCCAAGAAAACAAAATCCACATCAATTGGCATAAATTGTATTTTTATCAAGGAGCTGCCTTGCTGCATATTAATTCAAATGGGATTTCCGGTGAAAATGAATTAGTTAGTAAAGGGGTTTCACGAATCAGTCTATTATTTAGTGAAGGGGGTTTCATGATTCAGTCCATTATTTAGTAAAGGGGTTTCATGGGTCAGTCCATTATGTATATCTGTGTTCGATTTTATATGTCCCAAGTCAACAAAACGGACCGATGTAGGTCAAACCAAGGTCAGAGCGGGGCTAAGTGGGTCAAATATGTTTACAAACTGGTCAATGTGGGTCAAACGTGTATCAGAACGAGACAAGTAGGTCAAAGTCGAGGCTTTGCAGTTTTAACCCTCGAAATTTCAAGCAGTTTTTTTAGTTGTCTCCCTTTCTTGGTTTTACCCATTTTTGGTATAGGTAAGTCAGGTAGTTATCCTGCTTCACCCATTACACAGTGGAATAACCTGCCAAACAAAGCTTTGGACGCATCCATTTTTATAGTAAAGGTAAGTCAGGTAGATGTGCTTCATACGTGATTGTTAATATTGATAGCCAAGGTTGCATACTGGAACAACCTGACTACCCTATTTTTGTATTGCATTACCTTTGGTGAGATACAAGTCTCCAGAGTTAGACTGACCACACAAGTTGTGTATGTTACATCTAAATATATTGTGTAATATAATGTGTTATTGTAACAGTACTGTTTTAACAGAAGTTCCATTTCTTCACATATCTTCACATGTCTTGGTTTTTGTGCAAATACGTTTATTTTAACGGTATGTTGACGGTGTACTTACTTAGCAAAATAGGAGTTAGTGCAGCAAAATGTTGATTTTGTTGTTGTTGCTAATAAGAATTAAAGCCTGCATGTAATTGAAGTTTTGGAATAGAATAAACAAACGCACCAAACAATCAATAATAACTATTTTTTATTTCATGACTTTCTTTGACAACATTGAGACACAGATTCCGACAATGTGAATATTTAGCTATAAGAACACTGAACTCTATAGATAGTTTCCACATCAGTGAAGATCCCTTATCTTGGCAGCCATCTTTGATGGCAACTTCAACGGATTTTCAGATGAATTGTATTGAAGCGTAAATTTTATTTTCTTGTAATTTCGTCATTTGTGGTCCAAAAGTTAAAAGCTATACACCATTGGAAAGCTCTTGAAATTCATATTTTAGAATACAATATTTCTGAAAATGATAAATGCATAAAGAATAAATACACAAAAATAAATTAAATTTTTGACTCATTCCTCAACAAAATTAACAGTGTAACTTTTTTTTTTTTTTTTTTCTTATCTTTGAAACTATCAAAATATAGTTTTGATATTTAAAATACTTCATAAAAGCTGTTAAATAGGATATAAAATTCAGTAAAATAGACGGGAAAAATAAATCCACAGTGGTGAGTTTAATACAGCACATATTTCCAGATTTCGGCCTGCATTAGCTTTTGCTCAAAGATGGCTGCCTTAAATTGTCTTATCAGTGCCTATGACATCACATGAAAACTATCTATGTACAAGTTCACAAACATTGCAAAGGATGATATTACAATTTATCTGTCACTGTCTCCTCTTGAGGTTTTTTCTTTTGTTACATCGCCCTGACACAATTATGATCATATTGGGGACGTCCAGCTACATAAGATATATCTCTGAGTAGAACAAGCTCACCGCAAAATATCAAGTTGTTTGTGACAAAGTGGAGGACAAATTGTAAATTCGATCCTATTACATATACCGGTATATCATAGACGTACAAATACAAGTTGAAATGGACAATAAACATGGGGTTGGCAAAATGTGTTTCGGCAATTATGAATGGCAACATCTTACACACGTAATATTACTAACCTATTGATCAACTATTTAGTAAAGTTCAGTCGCTTAAAAAGTTTAAAACATAATAAATACATTTAATTTCTAGCTTTTTATGACTAAGTAGAAATCAAATTGTTAAATCGATCATATTACATATATATATATATATATACACACACACAACAGAGATACAAAATATTATTTTACACACAAAAAATTGTTATAAACTGACAAGAACATGGGTCTGGCAAAATGTGTTTTGGCAATGATGACAACCCGGATTTTGCATCCAGTAAAAATCGAATCTTCAAGATACTGACTTAGAAATAACCTCTAAACTAAAGCACCAATGACAGGTAGTTTTGAAATAACCTCTAAACTAAAGCACCAATGACAGGTAGTTTTACATGAAGATCTCAACACCTGAATCTGCAAATTATCATTTGATTGGTAAGATTTCAAACGTAAATCATCATTTAACAAATCAGATGTCTGGTTTGGGAAACAACACAACTTTTGACTGTAATATTTACTGATTCTTCAAATCGACCCTTGTATTTATTTTTTCATTTACAAATAGTTTTTTGTTTATTAAATTTTAATTTGTTTTTGAAACAAATGCAGTCAAAAAAGCTGACTTATAAAAAATAATGGACTGAGGATAAAAAAAAATCATAATCTGTAATACCATACAAAAACATAATTGAACTTAACATGGCCATCTATGAGTGACTTTCAGCTTCACTGTCAAAAATACAAAGGACTGTATAGGACTTGGTAAAATGCACAAGAATGTATTCCGTGCACTTTTATTTGTAGTAAAAAACCCTCGCCAGAGGCATTGATTTCCAAAAAATAATTCCACAATTAAAAGGCCATTTAACCTTCCTAATACGTAGAAAACATTACCTCTTAAATAATATAGTATATGTATTTAAATCTAGACAAAAATCAAATTTAGCTGTAGGCCTTTAAATATAAACGAAATAAATATGAAAATATGTTAAAATATTAGAAAAAGAAATACTACAAATAATAAGTTTGAACAAAAATGTTAAAACTTACAATACCTAGAATAAAAAACAGCAACAAAAAACATATATAGAGTATAGATTTTAGAATATTTAAAAATAGAATGTTCTTTTCAGCAAGATATTGGCTAGATGGGAAAAACTTTTGAAATATCCACGATTACATTGTTCTCTTAATGCGCTAAGAACCATTTAAACAAAAATTAGAAAAAAGTGTTGATCTAGAGCAGTTTCATGACCAGGATCTACAATTTTTGCAGCTAAGTCTTTGAGGTTTTTGAGCAGGATCTACACTTTTTGCAGCTAAGTCAATGGGGTTGATCAGGGTCTACACTTTTTGCAGCTAAGTCAATGGGGTTGATCAGGGTCTACACTTTTTGCAGCTAAGTCAATGGGGTTGATCAGGGTCTACACTTTTTGCAGCTAAGTCAATGGGGTTGATCAGGGTCTACACTTTTTGCAGCTAAGTCAATGGGGTTGATCAGGGTCTACACTTTTTGCAGCTAAGTCTATGGGGTAGTTTTTGGCCAGGTTCTACACTTTTGCAGTTAAGTCAATGGGGTTGATCAGGATCTACACTTTTTTGCAGCTTAGTCTATGGGGTAGTTTTTGGCCAGGGTCTACACTTTTGAAGCTAAGTCAATGGGGTAGGTTTTGATCAGGATCTATACTTTTTGCTGCTAAATCTATAGGCTAGTTTTTGGCCAGGATCTACACATTTGCAGCTAAGTCAATGGGGTAGGTTTTGATCAGGATCTACACTTTTTGAAGCTAATTCTAGGGGGTTGTTTTTGATGATGATCTTAACTTTTTGCTGCTAAGTCTATGGGGAAGTTTTCGATCAGGATCTACACTTTTTTGCTGCTAAATCTCTTAGCTTTTTTATGAGGATCTACATTTTTTACTGCTAAATCTATTAGCTTTTTTATGAGGATCTACACTTTTTGCTGCTAAATCTATTAGGTTTTTATGAGGATCCACTTTTTGCTGCTAAATATATAAGCTTTTTTATGAGGATCTACACTTTTTTGCTGCTAAATCTCTTAGCTTTTTTATGAGGATCTACATTTTTTACTGCTAAATCTATTAGCTTTTTTATGAGGATCTACACTTTTTGCTGCTAAATCTATTAGGTTTTTATGAGGATCCACTTTTTGCTGCTAAATATATAAGCTTTTTTATGAGGATCTACACTTTTTGCTGCTAAATCTATTAGCTAGCTTTTTAATGAGGATCTACACTTTTTGCTGCTAAATCTATTAGGATTTTATGAGGATCTTCACTTTTTGCTGCTAAATATATTAGGATTTTATGAGGATCTACACTTTTTGCTGCTAAATCTATTAGGTTTTTATGAGGATCTTCACTTTTTGCTGCTAAATCTATTAGTTTTTTATGAGGATCTACACTTTTTGCTGCTAAATCTATAAGCTTTTTTATGAGGATCTACACTTTTTGCTGCTAAATCTATAAGCATTTTTATGAGGATCTACACTTTTTGCTGCTAAATCTATTAGCTAGCTTTTTTATGAGGATCTACACTTTTTGCAGCTAAATCTATTAGGTTTTTATGAGGATCTACACTTTTTGCTGCTAAATCTATTAGGTTTTTATGAGGATCTTCACTTTTTGCTGCTAAATCTATAAGCTTTTTTATGAGGATCTACACTTTTTGCTGCTCAATCTATAAGCTTTTTTTATGAGGATCTACACTTTTTGCTGCTAAATCTATTAGCTAGCTTTTTTATGAGGATCTACACTTTTTGCTGCTAAATCTATTAGGATTTTATGAGGATCTTCACTTTTTGCTGCTAAATCTATTAGGATTTTATGAGGATCTTCACTTTTTGCTGCTAAATCTATTAGGTTTTTATGAGGATCTGCACTTTTTGCTGCTAAATCTATTAGGTTTTTATGAGGATCTACACTTTTTGCTGCTAAATCTATAAGCTTTTTAATGAGGATCTTCACTTTTTGCCGCTAAATCTATTAGATTTTTTATGAGGATCTTCACTTTTTGCTGCTAAATCTATTAGGTGTTTTTGAGGATCTTCACTTTTTGCTGCTAAATCTATAAGCTTTTTTATGAGGATCTACACTCTTTGCTGCTAAATCTATAAGTTTTTTTTATGAGGATCTACACTTTTTGCTGCTAAATCTATTAGATTTTTTATGAGGATCTTCACTTTTTGCTGCTAAATCTATTAGGTTTTTATGAGGATCTTCACTTTTTGCTGCTAAATCTATAAGCTTTTTTATGAGGATCTACACTTTTTGCTGCTAAATCTATAAGCTTTTTTATGAGGATCTACACTTTTTGCTGCTAAATCTATTAGCTAGCTTTTTTATGAGGATCTACACTTTTTGCTGCTAAATCTATTAGGATTTCATGAGGATCTTCACTTTTTGCTGCTAAATCTATTAGGATTTTATGAGGATCTACACTTTTTGCTGCTAAATCTATTAGGTTTTTATGAGGATCTTCACTTTTTGCTGCTAAATCTATTAGGTTTTTATGAGGATCTTCACTTTTTGCTGCTAAATCTATAAGCTTTTTTATGAGGATCTACACTTTTTGCTGCTAAATCTATAAGCTTTTTTATGAGGATCTACACTTTTTGCTACTAAATCTATTAGCTTTTTTATGAGGATCTACACTTTTTGCTGCTAAATCTATTAGCTTTTTTTATGAGGATCTTCACTTTTTGCTGCTAAATCTATTAGGTTTTTATGAGGATCTTCACTTTTTGCTGCTAAATCTATAAGCTTTTTTATGAGGATCTACACTTTTTGCTGCTAAATCTATAAGCTTTTTTATGAGGATCTACACTTTTTGCTGCTAAATCTATTAGATTTTTTTTTAAGATCTTCACTTTTTGCTGCTAAATCTATTAGGTTTTTATGAGGATCTTCACTTTTTGCTGCTAAATCTATAAGCTTTTTTATGAGGATCTACACTTTTTGCTGCTAAATCTATTAGCTTTTTTATGAGGATCTTCACTTTTTGCTGCTAAATCTATTAGGTTTTTATGAGGATCTTCACTTTTTGCTGCTAAATCTATAAGCTTTTTTATGAGGATCTACACTTTTTGCTGCTAAATCTATAAGCTTTTTTATGAGGATCTACACTTTTTGCTGCTAAATCTATTAGATTTTTTATCAGGCTCTACACTTTTTGCAGCTAAGTCTATGGGGTAGTTTTTGATCAGGATCTACAGCTTTTGCTGCTAAGTCTATGGGGTATTTTTTTATCAGGATCTACACTTTTTGCAGCTAAGTCTATGGGTAGCTTTTGCTTCTTAATGATATTGATAATGATTGATAATTGATTGATAATGAAGTTATAAGCAAACAATCATGATATTTACGCTATAGACTCCATCAGATTAAGTACCAAAATTACTAATAATGTAAGGTGTGTAATGTGCAAACCTAACATATTTAAAAAATAGAGCAGTAATTTGGGAAAAAAAACCCAGATAAAACCTGAATAATTCCTGAATAATTGCTAACCAGCTGCTTTCTGTTCATACATTTTTGTTTGCCAGGATCTTACAATGTTAAAGGTGGTATGTGACAGTTTGTCTATATCAAATACATGTAACAATACCTAACCACTGCTTTGCGGAATTTGGGCATCATTTCTCCATACTTTAATCTTAATAAAGACGATTTGGCATTGTTAGTCAGTACAAAACCCACTCTAAATGTTATTCTCTATAAATAGCGAACTAGGGGTCTCTGCTTAAAATAGATATCAATGTCAGAGCGAATTACCCAGACAACTATAAAGCACGATCTTCAAAGTAAGTAGTCACATGGTTTTCTTAGTTTAAAAATAGCAGCGTGGCTCAGATAGCAAAATTTAAGGGAAAGTTTATTGTTACATCGCACCAACACAATCGTGATTATATTCGCGACATAAAGGTAATTATTGATGGAGGAATACCCCAGGCTTATGTCTAGGTAGAACCACCAACGCACCGCAGGTTGGATGGAAAACCTACCCACTTGGAAGTTTTGCCCCAACCGGAAAAACACAATGAGTATGTATGTTATGTTTATGAGTGTGTAGAAGTAAGTTACTTATAGGGTTATTATGCAAGTATGTTTGTTTATCCTCCAACCCTTATGAAGAATGGACTTTAGAGGATGGGATTTGCTGGCATTTTTGCCGATACTGTGCAGCAACATTTCTATCATTATAGCACAGGGGCACTTTTGAGGTGCCCAGAGACTGAACCCGGCCGGTCCATTATACTGACACCAAGTCAGGCGTAATGTTGTCCCCTTAGCCCCGATTGTTAAGAGGGCAGCCACTACTACCAACTTTAAAGTCTTTGGTTTGACCTGGCCGGGGTTTGAACCCGCTACCTCCTGATCTGCAAGCCGACGGTCTACCACTTGAGCTATTGCGGCTGGTCTGGACTAGACTTTAGACGATGTTTACATAACAGAACACTCTAAGCAGTGTAGTTTGTTTATTGGATTTATTGTCCCACCAACACTTTTTTAATTATCTGGAGACTGTGTCCACTTGAAGCAGATACAGTGCTGCCGTCACTGTGTATCACATGTTGTGTAACCGGCATTACACCCCACCCAGTCACATTATCCTGACACCGGGCCAACCAGTTGTGGAACTACCCTTATGTTTGTTTGAGCATTAGCAAGCTATACCACTACCATTTTTTACAACTTTGGTATGTCGTGGCCTGAATCCAACTCAGGGTCTCCTGTTCCGTATTTAGACAATCTTGATCCAGGACCACCCAAAGAATGTATATACCAAATGTGAAGGCTCAAGCTCTTGTAGTTTCAGACTTATTTTCTTAGTTTTCCTATATAGCCTTATTTGGAAAATGTCAATGCCCCTAGCGTCCATGTTTTTGACAGATCAGAATCATTTAAAAAATCTTCATATAGGGCCATCCAAAGAAGATGTATACTAAAAATCTAAGCTCTAGCTCTTGCAGTATCTGACAAGAGGAATTTTTCACACATAGCCATATATAGAAAATGGCCACACTCCTGGTGGCCATGTTTTTTGACGGATCAAAATTAGTTGAACACCTTTTTGGTCGCCCTGCCTACAAAAGCTTCTGAGAGAGTTTGGCTTAATATGGCCGACAATTCCAGAGGAGATTTCATTTGAAAATGTGATGCCAGATGTTCATATAAGCTCACCCTGAGCATAAGCTTAGGTGAGCTTAAAATTTCCAATTATCTTTATAATTGTTTTTTTTCTGTAAATTCTAAACATCACACATAACTAATGGCTAACGAATGAAATTTATATTAAAACTAATTTAAATAGGCTACACTGACCAGTTGTTCTAACATTGGATATAAAATTGATATAGTACCATGGATACAACTAATCCTACCAATGTCAATCTGAACAAAGCTAGGTCAAACTGACCTAATTACAGGGAAAAAAGCGGTACCAAAAGCTATCAACAGACACTTAAGTTTTTCTCTAAACCCCTAATGTCATTTAAACTAACCATACCCTCACCATTGCTGCAACTTATGCAAGTCCTACCTTCAAATGAGATATGTCTCTTTTGAATATCTAATAGACAGTTTCCTGCTGCCAAAAAAACAAATGAGCATACATGTATAGCAGATATTTAAAATTCCCTTTCTGTTGCCAGGCATAAGAAAAGGTCTGAACCAAAATATAATATTGCTATTTCTTCAAATGTAATAAAATTTCTCTAATTTTATGACATGAGCTTCAATCTTTAAACATTTTTAAATAACCACATTCAGTTACCATGACTACGAGATGCAGAGCAAACACAAACATGCACAGAGCAACCTGTCCTACTTCAAACTGTGAATTGCTTTTCTTAAAAAAATTCTTAAAACTGTTAAAAAATATCAAGTAATCCTATTCTGTTGCCATAGCAAAAATACTTCAGAAGATGTTACTAGGAAACTAAACATAAAATCTTTCATTGAAAATTTCCTAAAACAGCTAACATTTCAGAAAGTGACCTTAATATTTTGTAATGGAAACACCATTTCATAAATAAATGCTGCCAGGCAACTAAAAATCACAGCAGATACACAGGGCAGTCTGCCCCTTGATGTAACTGTGACACGGGTAAAGTCGGCGCATGTTTCCTGACATTGCTGTGGAGAAGCTCCTCCAGTTGGATGATGAGGTCATTGGTCTTGATGTCCAGCGCTGGATAGAAGATGTACACGAGTGTCCAGTTTGCCACACAGGGGGCGCCGTATGACTTCAGGGCATTATGGGTATTTGTCTCTAGGCAGTCACATGGTTTGCAGATTAGGTCTGTGGAGAATAATAAATATAATAATTATAAAATATTAAATGTTCATAGATGTGGTATTACCTAGTTATACACTTAGACTTCAGTTGCTCGAACACCAGATCGGTAGAATTACCAGATCAGTTGAACAAAACTGTCAGTCCCTGAATTTTGCCTCTTTGTTTAATATAAATAACTACAAGATGGTTCATACAACCTTATGTTTTAACAAGTTGCTGGTCCCTACAGTCTATTTAGCTGTATCTTTACACCTTATTTGTCAAACAGTCATCTCTGCTATGTAATTTGATGTGTCTCAACTTGGATTTGAACCCAGTTCCACCTGTACATGGAGTGACACTCTACCGAACATGCTATTGAGGCTGGTTCTTTGGTATACAGTAAAATCCCTCTATTAAGACCACCATCCACTCTAAATCAATGTGGTTGTAATAGTGAGTTGGTCTTAATACTGAGTTTGGATAAGCCAGTGAAACCGTCATTGTTTATGTATCAGAGTGTTTGCCTCTGACCATTAAATAGGGACGTAAAACAAAAAAAACATGCAAACATCTTTTCAAAATGTTTTTAACAAAATTATGCCATGTCATTTATGTAATGAAAATATTTTACCTCATATAAATCATTGACTCAATAAAAAATAATCATTAATCAAACTAATGCTATCACCAACTTAAGAAACGCACAATTTTGTTTTGCTGCATTAGCGCCATGTCTGTTATCGTGGTCAGGTTTCTCATTAAATAAAGAAGCCGAACAGTTTGTACTTATGAGAAATGTCCTAAACAGAGACATGATCACTTTAGTGTGCTTTCGTTATGTGGCATTTTACTGGCTATTCTAGGGTTTGATACTTACATGATCTGCATCCGGTATCTTATGTATGGTGCTCCATACCTCATCAAGGTCCTCAATATTCAGATTGTATTCCAGATAAACTGTTCAGCATGGGAGTGTTGATTCTGCAACTGGTAAGTGAGGAAAAACATTTGTAATGACACAACACAGAAAATGATAGGTAGGTTTCAGGTTCAAAGCTGGGCACAGACATAGCAAACTCATTAAAGATGGTAGTAGTAGTAGTTTTGCTCCCTTGCTAAAGTAGAAAACATTTTCTGAACTTAAACTTGACGTAAGGAACATTCCCTACAACGTTTTTTCTCACCTTTTTCCGCGCCCTGTTTGAGAGGTTCTGCTTGCTGTCAAGGCTTGTGACTTCACTTTTTCAGCAAACCCAGATAAGCTTGATTCACATCCTCCTCCATTCATAGTCCTGTCCTTCATTGGGGTCGACCAGCAGGTCCATCAGCCCCTACAGGTCAGCTGCGCTGTTGGCCTGAAATATTTTTACTATGTATTCAAACAAAACTGGACCTGTAACTCGTCTGACTGCTTAGTCACTGCATGGGTTAGAGTCAAATATACAGCCAAGGACTTAAGGTGTGGTCTTCTATCTGACCTGCAGTGTACAAGTGGTTCTACACAGACAATTGTCTGGGGACTTCCCACACCAAGAGAGCTGGACTTTACAATAATGACTGTGTTGCTGTGATGTATATTTTAAAAACAAAAACTGGATAACAGTCAATAATTTGAGTTAAGAATACCTGCGCTAGTCATTGGCTTTGTTATGTATGCATTTAAGGGAAACTAATGTTTGGTACAATTCCTCTAATTTTATAATTTGAAGATTACTGATGATTGTGTAAGTCCATTAAAAGCAAGAAGGATCACCACGGCAACTCTAACCTCTTGGCCATGGAGAACATCAAACCTCTACAGCCATACTACCTCTGGTTGGTATACTGCAGTACTTTATACAGCAAAGTTTTAACTGAGTGTAATGCTGAAACAATTAATAAAAATCTTAGTTCATAAACTTCTTAGTTCAAAATTTTGTGAGCTGTAAATATGCTAACCAATGAAACAAGAAATAAAAACAAGATGCTGTGTTCTGAAAACACATGCCCCTGTTAGCATAGTTTGTCATGATAAACCAAGAAATAAGAGTAGCCAGAGTTAAGTAACTTGTCAGGGTTATGACCAGTGCCCTGTTTAGTAAGTGTGCAAACTTTCATGCACTGCTCTTTGTAGAAAATGAGAAATATCCAACTTGCCGAAACAGGTTAACCATATTCTCAAAAGTACAAAAGGGGAGATAAACCATGAAAAAAAGTTGGCCAATGCTTTTATTTTGGCAGAGTTATCAGTTTATATGAATCAAAGGATGGCCCAATGTTAATCACAATATATGACATTTAATGTGCTTCTTATGTCTTAGGTCTTCTGTGTCATATATTTCTTGTTTTGAACTGTTTTGCATGGCTTTAAGAAATGAGATTCAAACATTAGACTCACCTGACTCACACAACCAAAGGGAGATCATCAGTTGGTGCTTTCACTGATCCATGCCATGCTGATCTGAGAATCCATCCATCAACCTGTACTCAATAAGGTCAGTGCTGCCTTTATGGTTATATGAGAAAAAATGTCACTGTGATGTATTTCTAATAGTAGAAATATTAAAAATCAATTTTTATAAATAATGTCACATTGAGGTATTTCTTACAACAGAAATAATTTAAGGATTAGTGTTGATGGGGCTGTTTCATTTAAACCGCACATGTACATACATTATGTTTAGGTAAACATGATTAATGTTATATAAAGAATACTTGTAGATTTCTTTAAATTTTTTACTAAGTTCACATAAATTAAAAGATTGTTGCTTAGTGCTGTGATTATTTTGAAAGTCATCTTGTTTATCTTGGTGTTAGATAATAATGTATTGCATTTTACAGCAGTTTTTTCTTTAGATCTGAAGCTGTCTTGTTTTGTTCTTTTATAGCAAAACTAAACAAGAGGGCCATGATGGCCCTTTATCGCTCACCTGAGTGCCGTAGACATTTAGCTAAATTATAAGCAATGTTAACACAGACCAGAATAATAATAATACATGTACAAAAGCAACATATGAACAATCAGTTTCAATTTCTTTACTACACGACCATATATATAGAAAATGGCCACGCCCCTGGCAGCCAAACTTTTTGACATTTTACAATTCTTTGAACAATCTTGATACAGGGCCACCCAGGCAATATTTGTACTAAATATCAAGGCTTAAGCTCTTGTAGTTTCTGAATAGAATAATTTCAAAGCTTTCCTTTATAGCCATATATGGAAAATTGCCACACCCATGGCGGCCCTGTTTTTTTTTTTTGACAGCCGCTATTATTTATTGGTATTGACATATTTTAAGATTTCTTTTTTTAATAAACAAGAACTTCTGCTCATAAAGTGTACATCCATATTTGCATAAAATATTGAAGTATGTATCAAAAATATTGAAGCATGTATCAAAATAAGCTCCAATATGTCATGCCGGAGTCCGACTTCTATATCTGCTGCATCCACTGTTACCATGGTTACAAAGGAAAAAACAATATTTTACATATTAAAGATATACAAGGCTGTTCAATAAGTTGGATAATTTTTTCCATAAAAATCAAACCATTCAATAAAATTAAGTGATACTTTATAAATATACGATGAAACATATTTTACATAAAAACTTTTGACTCTGCAGCTAAAATATACGGTCGGTTGGGTAACCGGAAACAAATTTCTTTTTTATAAGGCCTAAAGACAGTTTTTAGGGCAAAATTCCATGAACTTATCGAATAGCCCTCGTATATCTACAATACACATTGGGTAGCAGTGGTCTGGCTTCCAAATCTGCAGCATCCACTGTCACCATGGAAACAGAATAGAAATAGAGATATAATACATCATAAAACTGTATTTCTTTATGTTAATATATATACAAATTAACTAGGTGGTTTTCTTTTTCAATTTCAATTTACTTTTTTGCATTAATTCTAAGGTGTGCAATTATATGAATAGTAAATTTTTAAAAAAAAGAGAAAATACAAAGAACTGGGTTCTTATTACAATCACAACTATTTCTACTATTGCGACCACAGACTCTATGACCAGCACCACCACCACCATTACTTCTACTACTACCACTCCTTCTACCACCAGCACTACTTCTACCACCACCACTCCTACTTCAACAGCACCTCTTACCACAGGCACTACAACTACAGCTCCTACCACCATCACTACTACTACCGCAACTTCTACCGATAGTTCTATATTTACTTTTACTGCTCATTCTACAACCACCAGCACTACTTCTACCACCAACACTATTACTCTACAGCATCAACCATCTACCACCAGCACTGCTACTATTTCTACCATCCCCACAACATTATCTTCTATCAATCCTAATACTACCACTTCTATTCTAACACCTCTTCTACTATTCACACCACTACATCTGCCATGCCTTCTACCACCATATCTACTACTTCTACTGAACCCTTTTTCCACACCTCTTCCACCACAGGACTTCCTCCACCACTCCTACTACCATCACAACATCTACCACTCCTACCACCACCACTACATCTACCACTCCTATCACCACCACTACATCTACCACTCCTACCACCACCACATCTACTATTCCTACCACCACCACATCTACCGCTCCTACCAGCACCACTACATCTATCACTCCTACCACCACCACTACATCTACCACTCCTACCACAACCACTACATCTACCACCCCTACCACCACTCCATCTACCAATCCTACCAGCACCACTACATCTATCACTCCTACCACCACCACTACATCTACCACTCCTACCACTCCTACCACCACCACCTCTACCACTCCTACCACCACCACTACATCTACCACTCCTACCACCACCACATCTACCACTATTACCACCACCACTTCATCTACCACTCCTATCACAACCACCACTTCTACCACTCCTACCACCACCACCACATCTACCACTTCTACTACCACAACTACATCTACCACTTCTACCACCACCACTACATCTACCACTCCTACCAACAGCACTACATCTACTTCTTCTACCACCACCACTTCTACCACTCCTACCACCACATCAACCACACCTCTACCACCACCATGACTTCTACCACCAGCATCAAGAAATGATGTTAATGTGCCCTATGTTTTATGTGGTTCAGTGTTAGGTGATAATCCATCAAGGAGACTTGAAACTAACAATAACAGTGGAAGGCATAAGGCATCTGCTGAAAAATACACCAATGTTAGGTGTAGGCATAAGGCATCTGCTGAAAAATACACCAATGTTAGGTGTCATGTCTATGTTATCCAAACACTGGAAACAGCTGCAGGAATCAAAGAGACATGCCACTTTAGTCTTACCTTTACCTTAATATACTTCTTCCAGGCTTGTTAATGAAAGTTAAAGTAATATAAAGCAATATATTATATACTGAATTTTCCCCAATTTTGTAATTATCACGTGATTTTTCCCTTTTGACCAGCGTCCAGCATCTTCCCATGTTCCTAAAAAAAAAACCTGCCACATGACCCAGTTACATTCTTATTCAAGATTTCAAGCAAACCCTCTAAGTATTTTGAAGACTGGACCATTAATGTGGGTATTTATGTTTTCTAGGATTCGACCTATTAACCTACTTTTTCACCCCAAGTGACCCAGTTACAAACTCATTCAAGATCTCTTGCAGTCAAACATTCTGTCAAAATTTGTTGAAGATTGAGCAACAAATGTGGTCTCTAAAGTTTTCAAAAGTTTTTTTAAACCTGGCCTAGTCATCTACTTTTTCATGTTTCTTGACCCAGTTATAAACTCATTCAAGATTTCTTGCAGTCAAAATATATTATATGGCTGTAGCTGCTCACAGAAATGCCATGAATCCTGTAGCGTGCATCACATTTACAACAGTATGGTCCACGTCTGCCAGCTGTACGGGACATGTTTTGTCCGCAACTTGAACATTGAAAATATGTTTAGAAAGACATTGGATTTTCTCAGATGGTGCTTTCAATAACAGTACAATCACAAGCAGAAAATTGTTGTTCTGAAACCAAACTACGGGCATTTAAAATATTTAAAACATCCTAATTGCCTGTTATAATTGGTTATTAAGTTCAAAGACTTTTGTGGCAATTGTTAAGAATTTTTGAAATGGCATTCAAAAGCAAAAATTTCTTACATTATTTCAGTCCCTTCCTCGCAAAGTTCTACTGACAACAACTGGGACAGGTTTTGGTGCGGACAGTGATTAATCATCAGGAACAAATGACATTCAATGTAAAGATTATGACAATAAAAGTACACAGTCCAATAACATAAGCACTTGATTACACTGACCAACTTTTTTTCTCTGGACCGTTTTAAAATGTTAGTTTTTAATTCTAATATTTAGTAAGGCCTTTATTGTATATAAACCTTTAGAACATGCTTAGAATTTTGAACATATACAGTATACTAGTTCCTATTTAGGAAAGCTAACAAACCATAAGGCTCTTTTATAATATACAAAGGATTTATTTTATATCAGGCACGGATCCAGAACTTTTCAGCTGGGGGGTGGGGGGGTGGGGGGGTGGGGGGTTGGTATTAGTTTTAAATGGATTTATTAAACTGACTCTGAACGTCTGAAAATGGGAAGAAATAAACCTTTAGCAACATAATTTTGTTTGAAACTGGTTTGAATTTTTCCAAAACTACGCCGAAATAGGCAAACACAAACTTCCCTTCAAGTTGGAACATAAAATGCAGGTAGATTACATATGTACATCCGTTTTCCCATCGATCGCTGTTTGCATATATTGGGAAGAAAATAATAATAAAAACAATCTTGCTATTTTTCAGCGAACAACCATTGCAGTATCGTCGGATATAATGCTTAACAGAAATGCTTGAATATTGCCTGAATTTAGATTTCTGTTGGGTGTTCGAGAATGTGTTGTACTGTGTTATTGCTAAAAACGGAGTAGAGACAAAATCCTTCGGTAACACAATTCTTCCTGTTCATTTAAGCAAAGGCAGACACCCTCCCGTAATATTTCCAATGTAGATAAATCTCCTCCTGTAACTTTTCCACATTTTGCAAGAATGTTTATTTGGTTTGCACAGTTAAGTCTCGTAATAATTGTAGCATCAGATTTTTTTCTGCTTTTAATTCTACTTCAATATTTTACAGTAATTAATTTAAGAGAGTGATTTTGTCAGCCTATGCTAAAATGAACGGAAGGGATTTTGTCCGGGAGGTATTTTGTCCTACAAATGGTAGAACTATTCCACTGTTTGTGTTTTAATTTTGTTTGGAGTTAACTTAAAATTGCATATTTGCTCTATTCTATGTCAAAATCAATCTCAAAGCTGTGACCTCAATAAATTTTCACACAAAATCCCCTGTTTATAAAACAACAAAATTCTTGTTAGCACCTTCTAACCATTTTATCATTACCTGAAAAAAATAACTACATACACTTTAAATGTACCATGTACCTTGATTGGGATCCAAGGTGACAATAAACCAGAACACCTGAGCTAATAACGTCTGCATCACGGCAGAGGAGTACCGATAAAGCTTGTAAGTGGGACAGTGGACAGCAAATGCAATACACACAACGAAGAAGGGCAACACAAGAAATGGCAGGTGGAATATCCACTCGCCAACTCACGTAAGTGATTGCAATTAATTATGAATTAAATAGGACATTATAATTTTGTTTTAAGTTTAGTTAGATCTAGAATTCATGCAGTTTACTTTACATTATTGTGTATTTAGTTAAGAACTGAACAAAGTCTGTTCAGGTTTCAACTATCCCTGAAAACTTCCGAGCTTGAAAGTTGCATGCAAAAATGTTTCCAAATAGACAGCAAAAACGCCTGTTTTTTATGTTGCATAATGTTGTCTTTTAACTATGCAAACACACATAAACAAACAAAACCACGTTTTTATATGTACACATAGTAAAACTCCATTCTAGCATTGTACCGCTATACAAGTATAAACGGCATTGCAGTTTTAATTGAAATTCAAGGAAAGGGAACTTTTGCATTTGCGCATGCGCAGATGTAAATCGGTGTATTGTTCCGAAAGTTTGAAATATTATATTTAAATATTTAAGCAATTATTACATGCCAGGAATGGGCCCTAAAACCGGGAAGTTCACATGATAAACAAAATATGATATTTACCTTATATACGGCTGGAAACTTTGTTAAATCCAACACAATCAATAAATATAAACTACAGAATGCAACAAATGTTTACCTGACTCACTACTTCCGGGACATAACTCAACATCTGTTTGGTCTCACACCATCATATTTAACATACAAGAAAAGTAGTTGATTCGAAGCATCAAGGAGACGCAAAACTAGTAAACAGGTAAACATGTTAGAGCATAATAAAGCATAATAAAGCAAGTATCAAAGACATATTTTAACAGTTTTGGATGTTATTAGAAAGTTTTCAGTATACTTTAAATCCCCAGAAAAAATATGTATAATGATAATTCCTGAGACCGTAGAATGGTTTAAAAACAAAATAAAAATCAAAACTCGACACCATTTAATAGAAGCAGAAAAAAAACTATAAAACTATTGCGCATGAGCAGAAAATGCACATGTGCAGCAGCCTTACATTACACAAATCATTATACTTTAGGTAGTATTTTTCTGGAACACGGTAGGCCTACTGTTTGTTTCTTCCTATGAGTCTTAATTTTTACTACCAAAGTTGTTTCGTATGGAAGCATTTTTGTATCTGGACTATGTATACAAAGAACAATGTGATTTATTTCCTAAACTTAACCTACTTCACACATTGAAAGTAAAATGGATGAAGACAAACTGAGAGAAACAGTAAAAACAGAACGATCTGGCATGTCCGTAATCCCAATCTATAGAACTAATGTTGTTACTAAGAAATGTCGTTACCAAAGTATATACTAAAAGTACTGTGGTTTATAATTGCACACTGAACTGACATTAAGAATACAATAATATAAAAATTGCTGTCTGGTGAAAGGTTGTACGTCATTCCATATATGACCGATATACTACAAAATGTCAAAATACTTATTATAAAAAGCACTGTTTTATGGCATCCATGATGGATATTGCTATTTAGCAAATCTGGGTAAAAGGAAACAATAATTATTCCGAACATATTCTGTTTTTGCTTAACGTTCGCGTGGTAAATGTCTTGGACAAGGAACAGAATCTCATGCAAGGTCTATCTTTTAAACCCAGAACCCTTCGATCCATATAGTTCATAAGCTTATCATCTTGACCAAGAACACTTCAAGCATATATTATAAATGCTTTCCTGGTGTGTTGCACGTTTCTCGTATACAAGTGAATTGATCATCCGTATCTTAAATAAGATCTTTTTGAAAACTTGTCGTGACAGGAGTAGGGTTTGAAATTGAAACTCGCCGACCCAGAGAAAAAACAACAACATAATCTCTTGACCACAAACACTTCAAGCATTACTGCACGCTGGCAGCACATGAAATGTTATTTTTAGACCATACAGAAATCATTTATATATCTTGCAAGTATCTTTACAAGTTGTATAATCATTGCATCTTAAGTCAACGGATCGTTCAAATCAAGCTTTTTTTCTGGTTATGGACTCGTTCGTTGCTTACAGATAATCTCAGTTTGTTAACATGCAGTCCAAACATCAAAGGACGTACCAAAGAGCAGCGCTATCTACTTTTGTCAATTATTAAAGGTTTAGAAATTTTAGTAACAAAAAGAAATAAACAAAAATCTCTCGGTTTTTGTTTTTGCCATGTTTAAATGAAATCTATAGAAACACAAAATAAGTTTAAAACAAAGAAATAAAATAGAACGCCGTTCATCAATTAGGACCTGTATTTCATCAGGGTTAGAAAATCCGCTAAACAGGCCTTTCATATGTGCAAATTTCAGTGAAAATTCCATGTTTAGGCGTCACGCTCTAGCGCGTCGCCAATCATATTTTAAAGATGGTATCCGACAGTTTGCCTATATAAAATACCGCTTTGGGGAATCTGGCCATACCTTGTCATAAAGTCATACTTATAAGTACATGTACGTTATAAAAGTTCGACTTTAAATACTAACTTCATTGTTAGACTGTACTTATCGCAAAAGAAAATATTCTAAATGTTCAGTCTTTCCCACTCCTTAAAAAGCGCGATAGTGGTCTCTGCTAAATATACATATCGACGTCAGAGCGTATTACCCGGATGACTATATAAAAGTAAGTGGTAACGTGGTTTTGCTAAGTTTAAAAATAGGCTATCTCTGCCGTGTGGCTCGGATAGGAAACACGCCTGTTTGCAATGTCGATTGGGGATTTATTCTTGACTGTTCACACAGATCTTTAGCATAAATGAACAACATTTTGCAAGACCTTTTCAGGTACTAATGACATATTTAAAATCACTTTTAAGAACTTTTTGAAATGAAAGATTTTTGAAACAGATCTGTGATAGTGCTTAGGCATTTTTACTTTATAGTTTTTTTATACATACCAGCTATCTAATATCTGTGATAAAATAATCCTCTTACTTTAAAAAGATACTTGTTAAATCATATCTGTGGTAAAATAATTTAGATTTTTTCTTATATGCTTTTATGTTTATTCATAATATATTTCAATATATTGTACCAATATTATTATCAATATATAATCTACTATGGCGCACACAACAGACGGCGGAGGGTATTAGAAAGGTTCACATCGAGCACGTTTTGCACAGGTGAGCTATAAAGCATTTTAACTAATTTTAATTTTAAATGACCCGAATGGCATAGTTAATAGCCTTTCTCGAAGACTTTAGTCTCCTGTCAAGTTTGGGGTTTGAACCCAGGACTCACGGATTAAGAGTCCATTACTTCAACCATTAAACCATGGACGCTATTAATAAAGTATAAACTTCAGCATTTCCTTCAGAAAGTAACCAGGGAACATACATACATTTTTATTTAACATTTCCTATCAATAAAAATGAATTGTTGCTTCAACGAAAGTTTTATTTAGGAATGCAATTTTTGCGATATTCTCCCTACATTCATTTATGCAATATCCATTTTAATTGTTTATATGTCTTTTCTAAACCGGTTAATTTACTTTTGACCAGTCTGCATAACAATAATTTAAACAACTAATAAAAAAAGAAACAATGCAGATAATGAACTGTGACCAAAAATGGCCACATATCAACAAAATTACAAAAACATGTTTACCTAGAACGAAATTCTACCATAAGACTATACAAAAAATTCTAAATTATTATTTTCTTTTAGCTTGCTGTACTGAGTACACTTCGTAATTGCCAATTGAATAGCATTATGTCACTTCGTTTTGTGTATTGTTCATGATGTATTTATGACAACTGTTGTCATACATTTGTTGTGCTTGTCTGACTGTTTGATAACTTATTATTTGTGTTATTATGCCCCTTTCGTATGTGTCTTACATTTCATTTCGGTAAGCAACACACCATAATGAGAGAACGCGTCTGTAATCTCACAAAGTAGATTCTAAAATATCATTATAATTATTTTCCTTTAAAATATTTTTATCTGTTTCTGGAAATTAACACCTCATTACAGACCTACCTAGACAATACACCGTCATTACTGACTTACCTAGACAATACACCGTCATTACTGACTTACCTAGACAATACAACGTCACTACTGAATTACCTAGACAATACACCGTCATTACTGACTTACCTAGACAATACAACGTCACTACTGACTTACATAGACAATACAACGTCACTACTGAATTACCTAGACAATACACCGTCATTACTGAATTACCTAGACAATACACCGTCACTACAAACTTACCTAGACAATACACCGTCATTACTGACTTACCTAGACAATACACCATAACTACTGACTTACCTAGACAATACACCGTCACTACAAACTTACCTAGACAATACACCGTCATTACTGACTTACCTAGACAATACACCATAACTACTGACTTACATAGACAATACACCGTCACTACTGACCTACCCAGACAATACACCGTCATTACTGACTTACCTAGACAATACACCGTAACTACTGACTTACATAGACAATACACCGTAACTACTGACCTACATAGACAATACACCGTCACTACTGACTTACCTAGACAATACACCGTAACTACTGACCTACCTAGACAATACACCGTCATTACTGACTTACCTAGACAATACAACGTCACTACTGACTTACATAGACAATACACCGTCACTACTGAATTACCTAGACAATACACCGTCATTACTGAATTACCTAGACAATACACCGTCACTACAAACTTACCTAGACAATACACCGTCATTACTGACTTACCTAGACAATACACCGTCACTACTGACTTACATAGACAATACACCGTCACTACTGAATTACCTAGACAATATACCGTTATTACTAGCTTACCTATACAATACGCCGTCACTACTGACTTATGTAGACAATACACCGTCACTACTGGCTTATCTAGACAATACACCGTCACTACAGACTTACCTAGACAATACACTGTCACTACTGGCTTACCTAGACAATACACCATCACTACTGGCTTACCTAGACAATACACCGTCACTACAAACTTACCTAGACAATACACCGTTACTACTGGCTTACCTAGACAATACACCGTCACTACAGACTAACCTAGACAATACGCCGTCACTACAGACTTACCTAGACAATACACCGTCACTACTGGCTTACCTAGACAATACACCGTCACTACAGACTTATCTAAACAATACACCGTCACCTCTGACTTACCTAGACAATACACCGTCGCTACTGACATACCTAGACAATACACCGTCACTACTGACTTACCTACACAATACACCGTCAATACTGACTTAACTAGACAATACACCGTCACTACTGACTCACCTAGACAATACACCGTCACTACTGGCTTACCTAGACAATACACCGTCACTACTGATTCACCCAGACAATACACCGTCAATACAGGCTTACCTAGACAATACACCGTCACAACTGACTCACCCAGACAATACACCGTCACTACTGGCTTACCTAGACAATACACCGTCGCTACAGGCTAACCTAGACAATACACCGTCATTACTGACTTACCAAGACAATACACCGTAACTACTGGCTTACCTAGACAATACACGGTCATTACTGACTTACCTAGACAATACACCGTCACTACTGACTTACCTAGACAATACACCGTCACTACAGGCTTATCTAGACAATACACCGTAACTACTGACTTACCTAGACAATACACCGTCGCTACAGGCTAACCTAGACAATACACCGTCACTACTGACTAACCTAGACAATACACCGTCACTACAGGCTAACCTAGACAATACACCGTCATTACTGACTTACCAAAACAATACACCGTAACTACTGGCTTACCTAGACAAAACACCATCATTACTGACATACCTAGACAATACACCGTCATTACTGACTTTCCTAGACAATACAACGTCAATACTGGCTTACCTAGACAATACACCGTCAATACTGGCTTACCTAGACAATACACCGTAACTATTGACTTACCTAGACAATACACCGTAACTACTGACTTACCTAGACAATACACCGTAACTACTGACTTACCTAGACAATACGCCGTCACTACTGACTTACCTAGACAATACACCGTAACTACTGACTTACCTAGACAATACACCGTAATTACTGACTTACCTAGACAATACACCGTAACTACTGACTTACCTAGACAATACACCGTCACTACAGGCGTACCTAGACAATACACCGTCATTACTGACTTACCAAGACAATACACCGTAACAACTGGCTTACCTAGACAATACACCGTAACTACTAACTTACCTAGACAATACACCGTCATCACTGGCATACCTAGACAATATACAATCACTACTGACTTACCTAGACAATACAACGTCAATACTGGCTTACCTAGACCATACACCGTCAATACTTGCTTACCTAGACAATACACTGTAACTACTGACTTACCTAGACAATACACCGTAACTACTAACTTACCTAGACAATACACCGTCATCACTGGCATACCTAGACAATATACAATCACTACTGACTTACCTAGACAATACAACGTCAATACTGACTTACCTAGACAATACACCGTCAATACTTGCTTACCTAGACAATACACCGTAACTACTGACTTACCTAGATAATACACCGTAACTACTGACTTACCTAGACAATACACCGTAACTACTGACTTACCTAGACAATACACCGTAACTATTGATTTACCTAGACAATACACCGTAACTACTGACTTACCTAGACAATACACCGTAACTACAGACTTACCTAGACAATACACCGTCATTACTGATTTTCCTAGACAATACACCGTCACTACTGACTTACCTAGACAATACACCGTAACTACTGACTTACCTAGACAATACACCGTAACTACTGACTTACCTAGACAATACACCGTCACTACTGACTTACCTAGACAATACACCGTAACTACTGACTTACCTAGACAAAACACCGTAACTACTGATTTTCCTAGACAATACACCGTCACTACTGACTTACCTAGACAATACACCGTAACTACTGACTTACCTAGACAAAACACCGTAACTACTGATTTTCCTAGACAATACACCGTCACTACTGACTTACCTAGACAATACACCGTAACTACTGACTTACCTAGACAATACACCGTCACTACTGACTTACCTAGACAATACACCGTAACTACTGACTTACCTAGACAAAACACCGTAACTACTGATTTTCCTAGACAATACACCGTCACTACTGACTTACCTAGACAATACACCGTAACTACTGACTTACCTAGACAAAACACCGTAACTACTGATTTTCCTAGACAATACACCGTCACTACTGACTTACCTAGACAATACACCGTAACTACTGACTTACCTAGACAATACACCGTAACTACTGACTTACCTAGACAATACACCGTCACTACTGACTTACCTAGACAATACACCGTAACTACTGACTTACCTAGACAAAACACCGTAACTACTGATTTTCCTAGACAATACACCGTCACTACTGACTTACCTAGACAATACACCGTAACTACTGACTTACCTAGACAATACACCGTCACTACTGACTTACCTAGACAAAACACCGTAACTACTGATTTTCCTAGACAATACACCGTAACTACTGACTTACCTAGACAATACACCGTAACTATTGATTTACCTAGACAATACACCGTAACTACTGACTTACCTAGACAATACACCGTAACTACAGACTTACCTAGACAATACACCGTCATTACTGATTTTCCTAGACAATACACCGTCACTACTGACTTACCTAGACAATACACCGTCACTACTGACTTACCTAGACAATACACCGTCACTACTGACTTACCTAGACAATACACCGTAACTACTGACTTACCTAGACAAAACACCGTAACTACTGATTTTCCTAGACAATACACCGTCACTACTGACTTACCTAGACAATACACTGTAACTACTGACTTACCTAGACAATACACCGTCACTACTGACTTACCTAGACAATACACTGTAACTACTGACTTACCTAGACAATACACCGTAACTACTGACTTACCTAGACAATACACCGTAACTACTGACTTACCTATTATTACCGTTGACTTTAAGATAGACAAAGATATAATTTTGACAAGGATTAAACGGCACTATTATTACTCTTTTTTAACATAGACAAGGATATAATTTTGACTAGGATCAAACCGGGTTATTATAATCTTTAAGTTTAAGATAGACAAGGATACGATTTTGACTAGGATCAAACGTGTTTATTTATAAACTTTAACTTTAAGATTGACAAGGATATCATTTTGTATAGGATCAAACTGCGATATTATTACCTTAAACTTTAAGATCGACAATGTTATGATCTTGACCAGGATCAAACGGCGCTATTATTATATTTAATTTTAAGATAGACAAGGATATGATTTTAACCAGGATCAAACGGCGCTATTATTACCTTTAACTTCAAGATAGACAAGGATATGATTTTGAACAGGATCAAACGGTGCTATTATTACCTTTAACTTTAAGATAGATAAGGATATGATTTTGACCAGGATCAAACGGTGCTATTATTACGTTAACTTTAATATAGACAAGGATATGATTTTGACCAGGATCAAACGGTGCTATTATTACCTTTAACTTTAAGATAGACAAGGATATGATTTTGACCAGGATCAAACGGTGCTATTATTACCTTTAACTTTAAGATAGACAAAGATATGATTTTGACCAGGATCAAACGGTGCTATTATTACCTTTAACTTTAAGATAGACAAGGATATGATTTTGACCAGGATCAAACGGTGCTATTTTTACCCTTAACGTTTAAGATAGACAAGGATATGATTTTGACCAGGATCAAACGGTGCTATTATTACCTTTAACGTTTAAGATAGACAAGGATATGATTTTGACCAGGATCAAACGGTGCTATTATTACCTTTAAAGTTTAAGATAGACAAGGTTATGATTTTTACTAGGATTTAACGGTGCTATAATTACCTTTACGTTTAAGATAGATAAGGTTATGATTTTGACTAAGATTTAACGAAGATATCATTACCTTTACGTTTAAGATAGATAAGGTTATGATATTTATTAGGATCAAATGGTACATATATTATATTTAAGTTTAGGATAGACAAGGTTATGCTTTGACAAGGATCAAACGTACTATTATGATATTGACCAGGATTAAACTGTGTTATTATTCCCTTTAACGTTTAAGATAGACAAGGTTATGCTTTTGACCAAGATCAAACGAAGATATCATTACCTTTACGTTTAAGATAGATAAGGTTATGATATTGATTAGGATCAAATGGTACATATGTTATATTTAAGTTTAGGATAGACAAGGTTATGCTTTGACAAGGATCAAACGTACTATTATGATATTGACCAGGATTAAACTGTGTTATTATTACCTAATTTTAAGATAGACAAGATTAAGATTTTGACTCGAACCCAAAACTGTTTTTATTACTTTCAAGTTTTAACACAGACAATGTTATTGGATAAAGCGGAGCTATTATTAAACTAATGTTGGTCTGGGGTCTACCCGGTGAGCTGACATCATCTGCATCATGGTTTGAATTGCTTTCACTGATTTCCTTTCAGCGCAGGCGTAATTATCGCATTGTCGCCTCAAATCGACATATCTGTAAATACTAATGTCTTGGAAAATATTTTGAGCTGAAACATTTTATTATGGTGAAAGCTTAAATCTGAAGAAAAATATTCAAATTTACTGATAACATAAAGCTATTGAGAAAACATTTACATATACGGTTCTTAAACCCACATAATACTTGTGTGTATTATTTGGCAATGTTGAAATGACACTTATTAAAGGGACGGTGAAGTCCGTAAATGTTTTGATGTGTTCTGGAAACGCAATTACTAAATTACTACCGTGGGTAAACATGTCGATTTTATTTTTTACTTTTAAATATTGCAGGTTTGAATCTAGCTTTAGCCCTTATGTTTTCTTTAATATATATAGCTATCAATCTTATTAAAGTCATGTATCACATTTTATGTATGTATGTTTGTTTGTATACATTCCATTCATAAAGCTCGAGATCACTCACACTGTGTACATTTCTTGTCAATGTATGGTCAATATCTTACCATGAAGCAACTTGGAAACATTTATTTTTAAAAGAATACCTTTTAGCATTATTCAGGGAACGAAGTGAACGAAGTATAAAAATAATCACAGTCATTATTAAAAAGAGGATGAATATAAGAGCAATAAGAAAGAGTAACAAGCTAGAGGTCCAGGGCTACTGTTTTAATTGTGATAATATTTAACACTTTTCTATTGTATTTTAAATTATGATAATGAATTCATAGTGTTTAACATTTAACAGTCAAAATGCCATATCGTCATCAAGAAGCCCGCTTATATTGAAATAAATGTTAACACTACCCATGTATGACATGTATACTCAACTTTGCATTTTTGTCTAATGGATATACAAAATAATAAATGTTACAGAGATTCATTTATACATATAATTATGCATAATGATACAAACGCTAATAGCACTGCAGCTTTATAACGTGACGTCAAAGTTGAACAACAATTCAAACTAGGCTTATATTTTTGCACGGAATCAGGTTTTAACTTGTGTCAACAGGGCCAGTCATATAAATTGACATGTTTCTTGTGCATGTATGTCGTGTTAACAGGGCCCGTCATATAAATTGACATGTTTCTTATGCATGTATGTCGTGTTACTATATCATAAAACAAAGAAAAAGACATATACTAGTTGCAAGAATCAAGCAAAAGAGAATTTCGTTTTTTTTTCCTGCTTAACTAAAGGGTGGATTCCATGAAAATTGTTTGATGTTTATCTTCAAAAATGCTGCAGTATCAGTTCTTAATCATCGTTGTAGGATATGTAGGGCTTCCTACTATGTCACTGTCTCTATTTTTTTTTACACCCATGGGAAATCATCCACCGTCCTTGTGCACTTTGTGCCATTGAACTAATAAATGTCGCTTTGCTAGTGTGTAAAAAGAATGTTTAGGCTGCTGACCTTCTTAAGAAGACTTTTTCTAAGCAAATTGTTCGGCAAAATTGTAAAAGTTTTTCAAACGCTGATCTTTTTTAATCTTAAGTTTTGAAATATTGCTGTAAAGGAGTTGAGAGTTCACGTCACACAGTACATATTTTAACATAATAGGGACATTGTTTCACTCTATCGACATACTTAAGTTGTAAAGTCATGCATCTTTACTGATACCCGTCGAGTTGGGTGGCCCGACATGCTTCGAGGGCGCCTTCACTTTACCATGGGACAGTAAACATTTATATCTTCTACCATTATGGTCATCATGTGTCGTTAGTTAACAAACTGTGTAATATTTAAATAAAACACGGAATATAAATCCCCCATAATGCCACAATACACATCGATCTTGGAGTGCTCGATTTGTCTTTGATCAACCGCCTTAATATGTCATAAACTGGTGCTGGTTTATGTACCTGTGCTTGATGCGCTTTGTTCAAACTTGTCTAGATCGTATATAGAAGATAATGGTGAAAGGGGTGTCTAGTGTAATGGCGTGGGGGATTTTTACAAAAGGATGTACATACCTTAACAGTTGTCTGATACCACTTTAAATGGAAAATAATTATAAAAATGTCACTTTTACTGGAATGGTTCATGATCTTGAATCCATGATTAGTTCTATAAATAATAAAGAAGCTACCTTTTCCTGAACAGTTACAGTGTCAACTTATTCGAATGAGAGGATTTTACCTGTACATGTGCGGCAATTTTAAAGCCTTTGTGTGTTATTAAGTATACAAGAGTATTAGACCCAAGAGTATTTGTCACAAGCGTATTAGACACAAGAGTATTAGACACAAGCGTATTAGACACAAGAGTATTAGACACAAGCGTATTAGACACAAAAGTATAAGACACAAGAGTATTAGACACAAGCGTATTAGCACAAGAGTATTAGACACAAGAGTATTAGACACAATAGTATTAGACACAAAAGTATTAGACACAAGAGTATTAGACACAAGAGTATTAGACAAACATTTAATACTGACATTTTTAACAAAGGTCAAGTTTGTTGTCAAATACTACTACGACTAAAATGCAAATGTTCTGAACTGTTTGAAACTCCATATACATGTGCGTAGGGATAGCTGTTTACCGTTGATGGAAAATTTGTATTTACACAGTTTGTAATTGGTAAAAACTTCAGAAAGTGAATCATCCTAGACTCGGTCTCTTGGCCTATTGGCTTGTTTGATTATCGTAGGAGATTTTCAGTATTTTCTATGTACTGAATTACAGATCTTGTTTACAATATAATACTTAAGTCAATATTTAAGCTCCTTTTAAGTGTTATATTATAATAAAGATAGCTAGTTGAAAATTAAATGTGACTTTGTATAAACAAATCTGTGTTCGTTTTAGCTCACTTGTAGTAATGCCTGTTATAATAATAAATACAATTTAAACGAACTTCATCTTTGTACACTATTTGAATATTTATGTTGTTAAGACACTACACTGCAATATGTATAAAATCATCTCTAAAGATTGTAAGAACATATTCTTTTACACAAAAGAACAAAAGAAAGCCTTATTGAGTTTTACAATCGAGTATAGCTCATAAACACAATGGAATGGCATAATGTTATGACATAATATTATATTATTATGTGAAATATTCCTGGCATGCTATGACGGTTTATTAAATGCAGCGTCATGAAAGTGACAACAGGACGAAATCCGGATGATTAACACCTTTATCCCTTAAAACAACAACACAAATCATCCTGGTCGGAACGAAAACTTTCATGTCGAGAGGTTTTCCAGCTAACCTGCGGTGCACCATTGGTTTTACCGATAGCTAAGCCTGGGGTCTTCTTCCACAAATAAAAAGCTGAACGTCGAAAATGACGTCCATAATTAAAACCATAACAGTGTCGGCGTGATATAATGACAAGTTAGGTATTATGTGACAAGTTAGGTACTATGTGACATGTTAGGCATTATGTGACATGTTAGGTATTATGTGACAAGTTAGGTATTATGTGACATGTTAGGCATTATGTGACAAGTTAGGTATTATGTGACAAGTTAGGCATTATGTGACAAGCTAGGCATTATGTGACAAGTTAGGTATTATGTGACAAGTTAGGTATTATGTGACGTGACAAGTTAGGTATTATGTGACATGTTAGGTATTATGTGACAAGTTAGGCATTATGTGACAAGTTAGGCATTATGTGACAAGTTAGGCATTATGTGACAAGTTAGGCATTAGGTAACAAGTTAGGCATTATGTGACATGTTAGGTATTATGTGACAAGTTAGGCATTATGTGACAAGTTAGGTATTATGTGACATGTTAGGTATTATGTGACAAGTTAGGCATTTTGTGACAAGTTAGGTATTATGTGACATGTTAGGTATTATGTGACATGTTAGGTATTATGTGACAAGTTAGGCATTATGTGACAAGTTAGGTATTATGTTTTACTTTTCACACAGATGCACATGTTGGAAACTTATGAGCATTTCGCAAGATTTATGCAGGTAACAATAATAGATTTGAATGCATGAGAGGAAAAATGGTCAAAATCTTTGGAAACCACCTTTAACACATTTTTTTTTACTTTACTTTAATTGGTTAAAAATAGAAAAGTTATACAAAGTACATATATTTTGGGCGTCTAGTCTTTTGTTCTATCAGTTTTATCCAAATAAACATGTGTGCCTTGCGATTCTCAAGGGTTTTTAATGAACAATCTTCATTGTATGTCGCCATTCTTCTTTTAAACATTTTTAAACTATTCAAAATCTAATTTAAAGTGTAAGCGATTGCTACAAGATAATATACACATATCTAATATTGCAATGCATGCAATGTCTTAGTATGAGACGATGACACAAAGGTTAGAAAATATCATTAAAAGATTGAAACAGTACAGTTTTTCCGTTCATACATGTCAGTATTTTGTACTTCACTGCTAAAAACCTTAGCGCCCAGTTGATAACCCAAACAAGTGGGTGATCCGGGAGTCCGCTTATCTAACACGGCTAATCCACAATCATTTTCTCCCATGCAGCGAAGTTGACATTCACTGGCATCCTCTGTTATTCCTAATCTGTAGGGAGCTTTCGGATCCCTCATCACTCGCCTCGGGTGCATTGTAAACGTACACATTCCTATAGAGGAATAGAGGAAATTGTGTATTTGATATAATCGTGTTGAAAGCAATAACTACAACATATATATATATATATATATATATATATATATATAGATATATATAATATATATATATATATATATATATATATATATATATATATATATATATATATATATATATATATATATATATATATATATATTATATATATATACTTTGCTAATACACAATTTGTATTTTCGTGTAATTATTTCTTAATTTGCAAACTTTGACGTGAACGTCATGTTAAACATCGCATTCACAGTTCGTTTAAGATGAGAGTTAGAGAAAATGATTTATCATCATTCAGCGAAGATACATTAGACACGTACACATACATACAGAACATAATAATATGGGGTTAAAAATAACCGTTTAATATCATATAAGGTATAAAATCAAGTGAAAAGATTAAGTACATTATATCAACTATTTACATTTCAGATTCCGATTTTTACATACATACATGCACGCACGCACACGCACGCATGCAAACACATGCTTATTTTGCACTACCTTCTATAAGACAGTTCCAGATTAATTTTAACATTAGGTTTTAAAGTGTTATTTTGTGATAAGTAGAAGTGTTTAATGGCCACATAGGACTCTATACCTCCATGCTTCAAGTGTTGCTGATTGTTGTCCAGGTGTGTGAGTGAGAATACTTTCTCTCTATATATCAGTTGCAGTAACACAAATGTGTTTATAGTTACCCTATACATTTTAAGTACATTGTCTTGCATTGAAGACAACTATATTATTTTGTGATTATAACAGTTACTGCAGTTTGCAACTGTATGATATTTTAATGTGAAAGAGAAATATCACTTCATGGTAATTAACTTCTTGGTGAAGTGAACTTATGCTCTGAACACAACCTCTTTTATCACATATATATTTAGCTTTTGAAAGTTATTATACTTGTATATGTTTGGTCTTCAAATATCGTATGCGGTTGTTCGCAAAATATGGTTGTAATGCTAGTAGGTGATGTCATATAAGTGTATTACTGATTAAATTTAGCTTCAAGGTCATTTAACCTCCTTTCATATTGGTTTAGTGTTCGTTTGTTTTTGTGTTATAGAATGCTTATTTCATAGGTTTACTGTCAGTTAAAAAAAGAACAAAAAGATTAAAAACGTGTATATAAAGGTTAAAGACTATATTTAAATGGGGTTTCTATTTACATTTCAGACGCCATATTTAGTTGTGGGTATCTGTGAAGATTTGTATATTAAGGCATTACTTGTATTATGTATTGGGAAGTTTTGCGAAAGACTATCTTGAACAATTATGAACTGATAAAACATAGAACTATGTGCTGAACGGTAATATAATGTAATATGAAATGTTGATACAGCAACAGAGGAAAGGTGTTTAACTGGTATAAAACAGTAGTGTTAACTGAATCTAGACAGTGGTGTTAATTGATGTTAGTTGTGTTTGACAGTGTTAACTGGAGATAGCCAGCGATGTTAACTGACTGGTGCAAGTGTTAACTGATAAATGCGATGTTAACTGATGACAGTGGTGTTAACTGGTAATAGACACTGATGTTAACTGATGATAGACACTGATGTTAACTGATGACAGTGATGTTAACTGATGTTAGTGTTAATTGATAAATGCGATGTTAACTGATGGCAGTGATGTTAACTGATGATAGACGTGATGTTACCTGATGATAGACAGTGTTGTTAACTGATGAAAGACAGTGATGTTAACTGATGGCAGACAGTGATGTTAACTGATGATAGAAGTGATGTTTACTGATGATATATGGTGATGTTAACTGATGATAGACGTGATGTTTACGGATGATAGACAGTGATGTTAACTGATGATAGACAGTGATGTTTACTGATGATATATGGTGATGTTTAGTGATGATAGACAGTGATGTTAACTGATAATGACAGTGATGTTAACTGATGACAGTGATGTTAACTGATGACAGACAGTGATGTTAACTAATGATAGACAGTGATGTTAACTGATGATAGACAGTGATGTTAACTGATGTTAGACAGTGATGTTAACTGATGATAGACGCGATTTTAACTGACGACAGTGATGTTAACTGATGTTAGACAGTGATGTTAACTGATGACAGTGGTGTTAACCGATGACAGTGATGTTAACTGATGATATAAAGTGATGTTAACTGATGATAGACTTGATGTTAACTGATGACAGACAGTGATGTTAACTGATGATAGACAGTGATGTTAACTGATGATAGACGTGATGTTAACTGATGATAGACGTGATGTTAACTGATGATAGACGTGATGTTAACTGATGACAGACAGTGATGTTAACTGATGATAGACAGTGATGTTAACTGAAGTTAGACGGTGATGTTAACTGATGTTAGACAGTGATGTTAACTGATGATAGACGTGATGTTAACTGATGATAGAAGTGATGTTAACTGATGTAAGACAGTGATGTTTACGGATGATAGACAGTGATGTTAACTGATGATGACAGTGATGTTACCTGATGACAGAGAGTGATGTTAACTGAAGATAGACAGTGATGTTAACTGATGTTAGACAGTGATGCTAACTGATGTTAGACAGTGATGTTAACTGATGACAGTGGTGTTAACCGATGACATTGATATAAACTGATGATATAAAGTGATGTTAACTGATGATACACAGTGATGTAAACTGATGATAGAGATTGATGTTTACTGATGATAGACGTGATGTTAACTGATGATAGACGTGATGTTAACTGATGATAGACAGTGATGTTAACTGATGATAGACGTGATGTTAACTGATGATAGACGTGATGTTAACTGATGATACACAGTGATATAAACAGATGACAGTGATGTGAACTGATGATAGACAGTGATTTAACTGATGACAGACATTGTTGTTCACTGATAATAGACAGTGATGTTACCTGATGATAGACAGTGATGTTAACTGATTATAGACAGTGATGTTAACTGATGTTTGACAGTAATGTTAACTGGTGATAGACAGTAATGTTAACTGATGATAGACAGTGATGTTAACTGATGATATATGGTGATGTTTACTGATGATAGACAGTGATGTTAACTGATGATAGACGTGATGTTAACTAATGATATATGGTGATGTTTACTGATGATAGACATTGATGTTAACTGATGTTAGACAGTGATGGTAACTGATGTTAGACAGTGATGGTAACTGATGATAGACAGTGATGTTTACTGAAGATAGACAGTGATGTTTACTGATGATATATGGTGATGTTTACTGATGATAGACAGTGATGTTAACTGATGACAGTGATGTTAACTGATGACAGACAGTGATGTTAACTGATGATAGACAGTGATGTAAACTGATGACAGTGATGTTAACTGATGATAGACAGTGATGTAAACTGATGATAGTCAGTGATGTTAACTGATGTTAGACACTGATGTTAACTGATGTTAGACGTGATGTTAACTGATGATAGACGTGATGTTAACTGATGATAGACGTGATGTTAACTGATGATAGACGTGATGTTAACTGATGACAGACAGTGATGTTAACTGATGATAGACAGTGATGTTAACTGATGATAGACAGTGATGTTAACTGATGACAGTGATGTTAACTGATGTTAGACAGTGATGTTAACTGATGTTAGACAGTGATGTTAACTGATGATAGACAGTAATGTTAACTGATGATAGACAGTGATGTTAACTGGTGACAGTGATGTTAACTGATGATAGACAGTGGTTTTAACCGATGACAGTGATGTTAACTGATGATATAAAGTGATGTTAACTGATGATACACAGTGATGTAAACTGATGATAATAATTGATGTTAACCAATGATAGACAGTAATGTTAACTGATGTAAGACAGTGATATAAACTGATGACAGTGATGTGAACTGATGATAGACAGTGATGTTAACTGATGTTAGACATTGATATTAACTGATGATAGACGTGATGTTAACTGATGTTAAACAGTGATGTTAACTGCTGACAGTAATGTTAACTGATGTTAGACAGTGATGTTAAGTGATGATAGACAGTGATGTTAACTGATGATAGACATTGTTGTTAACTGATAATAGACAGTGATGTTACCTGATGATAGACAGTGATGTTAACTGATTATAGACAGTGATGTTAACTGATGTTTGACAGTAATGTTAACTGGTGATAGACAGTAATGTTAACTGATGATAGACAGTGATGTTAACTGTTGATATATGGTGATGTTTACTGATGATAGACAGTGATGTTAACTGATGATAGACGTGATGTTAACTAATGATATATGGTGATGTTTACTGATGATAGACATTGATGTTAACTGATGTTAGACAGTGATGGTAACTGATGTTAGACAGTGATGTTAACTGATGATAGACAGTGATGTTAACTGATGATAGACAGTGATGTTTACTGATGATATATGGTGATGTTTACTGATGATAAACAGTGATGTTAACTGATGACAGTGATGTTAACTGATGACAGACAGTGATGTTAACTGATGATAGACAGTGATGTAAACTGATGACAGTGATGTTAACTGATGATAGACCGTGATGTAAACTGATAATATAAAGTGATGTTAACTGATGATAGGCAGTGATGTTAACTGATGACAGTGATGTTAACTGGTGACAGCGATGTTAACTGATGATGGACAGTGATGTTAACTGATGATAGACAGTGATGTTAACTGATGATAGACAGTATTGTTAACTGATGATAGATAGTGATGTTTACTGATGATAGACAGTGATGTTAAGTGATGATAGACAGTGATGTTAACTGATGATGGACAGTGATGTTTACTGATGATAGACAGTGATGTTAACTGATGATAGACGTGATGTTAACTGATGACAGACAGTGATGTTAACTGATGATAGACGTGATGTTAACTGATGATAGACAGTGATGTTAACTGATGATAGACGTGATGTTAACTGATGACAGACAGTGATGTTAACTGATGATAGACAGTGATGTTAACTGATGACAGTGATGTTAACTGATGACAGTGATGTTAACTGATGTTAGACAGTGATGTTAACTGATGTTAGACAGTGATGTTAACTGATGATAGACAGTACTGTTAACTGATGATAGACAGTGATGGTAACTGATGACAGTGATGTTAACTGATGATAGCCAGTGGTGTTAACCGATGACAGTGATGTTAAATGATGATATAAAGTGATGTTAACTGATGATACACAGTGATGTAAACTGATGATAATAATTGATGTTAACCGATGATAGACAGTAATGTTAACTGATGTTAGACAGTGATATAAACTGATGACAGTGATGTGAACTGATGATAGACATTGATGTTAACTGATGTTAGCCATTGATATTAACTGATGATAGACGTGATGTTAACTGATGTTAAACAGTGATGTTAACTGCTGACAGTGATGTTAACTGATGTTAGACAGTGATGTTAAGTGATGATAGACAGTGATGTTTACTGATGATAGACATTGTTGTTAACTGATAATAGACAGTGATGTTACCTGATGATAGACAGTGATGTTTACTGATGATAGACAGTGATGTTAACTAATGATAGACAGTGATATTAACTGACGATAGACAGTGATTTTAACTGGTGATAGACAGTGATGTTAACTGATGATAGACAGTGATGTTAACTGATGATTGACAGTAATGTTAACTGATGATAGACAGTGATGTTAACTGATGATAGACGTGATGTTAACTGATGATATATGGTGATGTTAACTGATGTTAGACAGTGATGTTAACTGATGATAGACAGTGATGTTAACTGATGATAGACAGTGATGTTTACTGAAGATATATGGTGATGTTTACTGATGATAGACAGTGATGTTAACTGATGATAGACAGTGATGTTAACTGATGATAGACAGTGATGTTAACTGATGATAGACAGTGATGTTAACTGATGATAGACAGTGATGTTTACTGATGATATATGGTGAAGTTTACTGATGATAGACAGTGATGTTAAATGATGATAGACGTGATGTTACTTGATGATAGAAAGTGATGTTAACTGATGACAGTGATGTTAACTGATGACAGACAGTGATGTTAACTGATGATAGACAGTGATGTAAACTGATGAAAGTGATGTTAACTGATGATAGACAGTGATGTTAAGTGATGATAGACAGTGATGTTAACTGATGATAGACATTGTTGTTAACTGATAATAGACAGTGATGTTACCTGATGATAGACAGTGATGTTAACTGATTATAGACAGTGATGTTAACTGATGTTTGACAGTAATGTTAACTGGTGATAGACAGTAATGTTAACTGATGATAGACAGTGATGTTAACTGATGATATATGGTGATGTTTACTGATGATAGACAGTGATGTTAACTGATGATAGACGTGATGTTAGCTAATGATATATGGTGATGTTTACTGATGATAGACATTGATGTTAACTGATGTTAGACAGTGATGGTAACTGATGTTAGACAGTGATGTTAACTGATGATAGACAGTGATGTTAACTGATGATAGACAGTGATGTTTACTGATGATATATGGTGATGTTTACTGATGATAAACCGTGATGTTAACTGATGACAGTGATGTTAACTGATGACAGACAGTGATGTTAACTGATGATAGACAGTGATGTAAACTGATGACAGTGATGTTAACTGATGATAGACAGTGATGTAAACTGATGATATAAAGTGATGTTAACTGATGATAGGCAGTGATGTTAACTGATGACAGTGATGTTAACTGGTGACAGCGATGTTAACTGATGATGGACAGTGATGTTAACTGATGATAGACAGTATTGTTAACTGATGATAGATAGTGATGTTTACTGATGATAGACAGTGATGTTAAGTGATGATAGACCGTGATGTTAACTGATGATGGACAGTGGTGTTAACTGATGAAAGACAGTGATGTTAACTGATGGCAGACAGTGATGTTTACTGATGATAGACAGTGATGTTAAGTGATGATAGACAGTGATGTTAACTGATGATGGACAGTGATGTTTACTGATGATAGACAGTGATGTTAACTGATGATAGACGTGATGTTAACTGATGACAGACAGTGATGTTAACTGATGATAGACGTGATGTTAACTGATGATAGACAGTGATGTTAACTGATGATAGACGTGATGTTAACTGATGACAGACAGTGATGTTAACTGATGATAGACAGTGATGTTAACTGATGACAGTGATGTTAACTGATGACAGTGATGTTAACTGATGTTAGACAGTGATGTTAACTGATGTTAGACAGTGATGTTAACTGATGATAGACAGTACTGTTAACTGATGATAGACAGTGATGGTAACTGATGACAGTGATGTTAACTGATGATACACAGTGATGTAAACTGATGATAATAATTGATGTTAACCGATGATAGACAGTAATGTTAACTGATGTTAGACAGTGATATAAACTGATGACAGTGATGTGAACTGATGATAGACATTGATGTTAACTGATGTTAGCCATTGATATTAACTGATGATAGACGTGATGTTAACTGATGTTAAACAGTGATGTTAACTGCTGACAGTGATGTTACCTGATGTTAGACAGTCATGTTAAGTGATGATAGACAGTGATGTTTACTGATGATAGACATTGTTGTTAACTGATAATAGACAGTGATGTTACCTGATGATAGACAGTGATGTTTACTGATGATAGACAGTGATGTTAACTAATGATAGACAGTGATATTAACTGATGATAGACAGTGATTTTAACAGGTGATAGACAGTGATGTTAACTGATGATAGACAGTGATGTTAACTGATGATTGACAGTAATGTTAACTGATGATAGACAGTGATGTTAACTGATGATAGACGTGATGTTAACTGATGATATATGGTGATGTTAACTGATGTTAGACAGTGATGTTTACTGATGATAGACAGTGATGTTAACTGATGATAGACAGTGATGTTTACTGAAGATATATGGTGATGTTTACTGATGATAGACAGTGATGTTAACTGATGATAGACAGTGATGTTAACTGATGATAGACAGTGATGTTAACTGATGATAGACAGTGATGTTTACTGATGATATATAGTGATGTTTACTGATGATAGACAGTGATGTTAAATGATGATAGACGTGATGTTACTTGATGATAGAAAGTGATGTTAACTGATGACAGTGATGTTAACTGATGACAGACAGTGATGTTAACTGATGATAGACAGTGATGTAAACTGATGAAAGTGATGTTAACTGATGATAGACAGTGTTGTAAACTGATGATATAAAGTGATGTTAACTGATGATAGGCAGTGATGTTAACTGATGACAATGATGTTAACTGATGACAGCGATATTAACTGATGTTAGACAGTGATGTAAGTGATGATAGTCAGTGATGTTAACTGATGTTAGACAGTGATGTTAACTGATGATAGACGTGATGTAACTGATGATAGACGTGATGTTAACTGATGATAGACGTGATGTTAACTGATGATAGACGTGATGTTAACTGATGTTTGACGTGATGTTAACTGATGATAAACAGTGATGTTAACTGATGATAGACAGTGATGTTAACTGATGATAAACAGTGATGTTAACTGATGTTAGACGGTGTTGTTAACTGATGATAGACAGTGATGTGAACTGATGATAAACAGTGATGTTAACTGATGTTAGACAGTGATGTTAACTGATGCTAGACAGTGTTGTTAACTGATGATAGACGTGATGTTAACTGATGACAGTGATGTTAACTGATGTTAGACAGTGATGTAAACTGATGATAGACAGTGATGTTAACTGGTGATAGACAGTGATGTTAACTGATGATAGACAGTGATGTAAACTGATGATAGAGATTGATGTTAACTGATGTTAGACAGTGATGTTAACCGATGATAGACAGTAATGTTAACTGATGTTAAACAGTGATGTTAACTGATGATAGACAGTGATGATTACTGATGACAGTGATGTTAACTGATGACAGTGATGTTAACTGATGACAGTGATGTTAACTGATGACAGCGATGTTAACTGATGTAAGATAGTAATGTAAGTGATGATAGACAGTGATGTTAACTGATGACAGTAATGTTAACTGATGACAGACAGTAATGTTAACTGATGTTAGACAGTGATGTTAACTGATGATAGACAGTGATGTTAACTGATGATAGACAGTGATGTTAACTGATGACAGACACTGTTGTTAACTGATAATAGACAGTGATGTTAACTGATGTTAGACAGTGATGTTAACTGATGACAGTGATGTTAACTGATGATGGACAGTGATGTAAACTGATGATAGACAGTGATGTTAACTGATGATAGACAGTGATATTAACTGAAGATAGACAGTGATGTAAACTGATAATAGACAGTGATGTTACCTGATGATAGACAGTGATGTTAACTGAAGATAGACAGTGATGTTTACTGATGATAGACAGTGATATTAACTGATGATAGACAGTGATGTTAACTGGTGATAGACAGTGATGTTAAATGATGACAGGCAGTAATGTTAACTGATGACAGACGTGATGTTAACTGATGATTGACAGTGATGTTAACTGATGATAGACGTGATGTTAACTGATGTTAGACAGTGATGTTAACTGATGTTAGACAGTGATGTTAACTGATGATAGACAGTGATTTTAACTGATGATAGACAGTGATGTTACCTGATGTTAGACAGTGATGTTACCTGATGTTAGACAGTGATGTTAACTGATGATAGACAGTGATGTTAACTGATGATATATGATGACGTTGCCTGATGATAGACAGTGTTGTTAACTGATGATAGACAGTGATGTTAACTGACGTTAAACAGTGATGTTAACTGATGTTAGACAGTGATGTTAACTGATGATAGACAGTGATGTTAACTGATGATAGACAGTGATGTTAACTGATGATAGACAGTGATGTTTACTGATGATAGACAGTGATGTTAACTGATGTTAGACAGTGATGTTAACTGATGTTAGACAGTGATGTTAACTGATGTTAGACAGTGATGTTAACTGATGACAGTGATGTTAACTGATGATAGACAGTGATGTTAACTGATGAAAGACAGTGATGTTAACTGATGAAAGACAGTGATGTTAACTGTTAGACAGTAATGTTAACTGATGATAGACAGTGATGTTAATTGATGTTAGACAGTGATGTTTATTGATGATAAACAGTGATGTTTACTGATGATAGACAGTGATGTTAACTGAGGACAAGCAGGGGTTAGGGCATGATAGGCAGTGTTAGTGAAAGTAGAAAGTGTTGTTGTCAGACACAGTTATATAACATAATTTTAGAAAGAAAGTTCAAAATAAAAGAGAAGATGATACTATGAGAACGGATATAGAGAAAAAATAACTGAACAAGGAGAACAATAGTTAACAGAAAACAAAAGTACAAATAACGAAACTAATATGAATACTGGAACAGAAATAGCAAAACCAGTTCCTTTTGTTAGACTGTCCAAAGGAACAGTACATACATGCACGCATGCATGCATCAATCCATCCATCCATCCACCCATACATAAATACACGCACACACACACACACACACACACACACACACACACACACACACACACACACACACACACACACACACCACACACACACACACACACACACACACACACACACACCACACACACACATACATACATACGTACATACATACCATATATACCTTACATATCCACATACACACATACATACATGCACTCAAGACCAAACAGAACTTTCTAATTAAGATAAAATAGCTCTCAAAAACCAGTTTAATAAACAGAAATATACTTCTCGTCAGTCGGTGGCCGGAGGAGAAAGTCTCAGAGTCAAATCGGTAAAATGTTCCATCCTTAAACGAGTGGATGGCGATATACTTTATAAAAAGCTTGTCCACGTTGTATTGATAGTTGATGTAGACATTTTTGATCTGCAAAGAACAATTAAGACTTGCTATAATGATAAATTTACAATTTTAAAACGCTTATAACAAGATAAATTTAACCAGGATATTCTGTGTTACACAGTCAATTTATCGGCGCATTTACTTAATTATTTAGGGTTCATATTGAAAATGTAAGACAACATATAAATACATTTTGCAGGATAGAGATTTGCTAAAGAAACCGGTTCCGTATAGAGTCACCAACAATGAATGAAATCATTTTCAATATATGTTAAACCATTAAAATATTTATTTCCTTCGGACATTTATTGATAAAAGTTGGCATTATTAATTTATTCTTTTAAAAGAAATGATCCGCAAATTTAGAATTAATAAAATGTTTGTACAGTGTAAATGATCAGCATATTGTCATACAAAGGTACCCTTTCTGCTGCTACAGTTCGTTATAATGTTAAAATAATCGCGATAAATATAAAATGTATGGCTTTAAAACAGAACGGCATCCGTTTAACAACATAAAGTGTTCTTTAATTTTCACTTTTAAATTAAAATTCTTCTTCCTTTGTCTACATACTACAGCATTCCTTTTGCTTTAAAAAACAAACTTAATCAGTTGATTATGTGCAACAAATAGAAAATTAAAATAATGTTTAAGAGTCACGTTTACCTCTCCTACATAGATCTGGCTAAACCTATAACGTAGTTTCGTATTCCTGGATAATGTGTTGAACATATCAAGGTCATCCACCAATTCCTGTTCGAAATCATCCGAGACACCAATGACCTCTATCCAAACTCTCTCAGCTGTGCCATCAAACCACCCATTATCGATTTGCACATCGATGCGATACTCGTATCGATCTGAAAATAAATGTAAATAAACTATCCGCTTAGTAAACATGTGATATATTCCAAACTCTGAAACTACGAAAATCTTGGAATTTGTGAAATTTGAAAGTTTCTTTTTTTAACATTAATTTTACTAAATTTTTCAAATATATGAGAATTTGCTGTGGCATAGTAGACTATATTCTTATTTCAGAAATCAGAAAACGAAGATGCTAGCGATACCGGTTCAAATGGTGCACCGATCATTAAGTCTGGTTTACTTCAAAGTGTCGGCTTTTAATGTTGCACCGACCATTTAATCTCGTTAGTCTTAAAGATGGTAACTGATGGTTTTTCTTTTTGTATGTAATGTCTCGTCTCTGTGTTTTTGTCACATTTACATTTACCTTGTTTCCTTTGTCTACAGGTAGATTAGATTTAAATATCTGTGAAAATGTTTATAGGACCTTTTCTTATTTACCTATTAGAGAGTCTGGGTTGCCAGGTGTTGTTTGAAATTATTACTGCCTCGCAATATCATATGTAACTACCTCTAAAGAATGTTTTTAGGGTCGCAATGTTGTTTTGTCCGAACGTTGTAACAAGCGTTACTGATACAATTCGACCTCACAAATAAAATTGTACCCGACTAGTTTATTATTCATTTATTTTCTTTCGCAAATAAATTGCACTTGGGGAATTAATCAACGTAATTGATAAAAACACACACCAAAATACGACGTTAAGGAGCGCGTCAGATCAGCCAACACAATAGTGATTAACTCCTTAATAGACCCGACTTTAATCCAAGAGAACTAATGAACGACGGTGGATACCTGTCAAAATCATAACACAAAGGTTATCTTAAGATTTTAATGTAAACAGTGTATATCATGTACTAAGACTCAGTAGTGATCTGATTTATTATGCAATGGGTCCTGGGTTCGAATCTTTCAAAGCGTTTTTTAATTTAAGGCTTTCAACAGTTCACGTTTGTTACTTGCTTCATTTTACGCGAAACAGAATGATTTAATATTAAAAAAGAATTAGTTTACCTTAATGCATCGTGACATGTCATCGAAGAACATGTTAAAAGTACATACGTTGATAAATAGCAGATACTGTTAGTTTAAGGAATGTAGCACTTTTCACGGTGCAAAAAGTATTTCAAAATGCAGCTAGATGTGTTTTGTGGGACAAATGCACATATCTTTCAGGACGGTGTCGTCTGGCGAGAAATGCTTCGGGGTTTTATCATACAACATTCTGGTTTCTAACATTGTAATACTTGATAAAACAACATTTACCTTTATCATGACCTTCACGTAAAATGTTTTCTTAAATGGAATAAAGGGATTTAACTGTTGGTAATGTCCAGTTGGTGATGGTCCTAGAATAATTAAAATTGAGAGAACTATTTTTATTAATTCAATAAAAATGATTATTAAGAAAGTTTATATCAAATGCATTGACATTATTATCTGTCAGTATATTTAACATTTTTTCAGGACATAATTGGGTCTGTTTTAGTCTGTTGTATCAGTGTAAATTTACAAATGTTGTGAACTGGTTAAATTAACAAACCAAGGAACCTACCCAAGATTTGGCAGGTGTCACCCATCCTGCCAGTCGGGCAAATACACTGGCCTTGACTAAACTATGGAACTTACCCAAGATTTGGCAGGTGTCACCCATCCTGCCAGTCGGACAAATACATTGGCCTTTACTAAACTATGGAACTTACCCAAGATTTGGCAGGTGTCACCCATCCTGCCAGTCGGATAAATACATTGGCCTTGACTAAACTATGGAACTTACCCAAGATTTGGCAGGTGTCACCCATCCTGCCAGTCGGACAAATACATTGGCCTTTACTAAACTATGGAACTTACCCAAGATTTGGCAGGTGTCACCCATCCTGCCAGTCGCACAAATACATTGGCCTTGACTAAACTATGAAACTTACCCAAGATTTGGCAGGTGTCACCCATCCTGCCAGTCGGACAAATACAATGGCCTTGTCTGAACTATGGAACTTACCCAAGATTGGGCAGGTGTCACCAATCCTGTCAGTCGGACAAATACACTGGCCTTGACTGAACTATGGAACTTACCCAAGATTTGGCAGGTGTAACCCATCCGGTCAGTCGGACAAATACATTGGCCTTGACTAAACTATGGAACTTACCCAAGATTTGGCAGGTGTCACCCATCCGGCCAGTCGGACAAATACACTGGCCTTGACTGAACTATGGAACTTACCCAAGATTTGGCAGGTGTCACCCATCCTGCCAGTCGGACAAATACACTGGCCTTGACTGAACTATGGAACTTACCCCAGATTGGGCAGGTGTCACCAATCCTGTCAGTCGGACAAATACACTGGCCTTGACTGAACTATGGAACTTACCCAAGATTTGGCAGGTGTAACCCATCCGGCCAGTCGGACAAATACACTGGCCTTGACTGAACTATGGAACTTACCCAAGATTTGGCAGGTGTCACCCATCCTGCCAGTCGGACAAATACATTGGCCTTGACTAAACTATGGATCTTACCCAAGATTTGGCAGGTGTCACCCATCCGGCCAGTCGGACAAATACATTGGCCTTGACTTAACTATGGAACTTACCCAAGATTTGGCAGGTGTCACCCATCCTGCCAGTCGGACAAATACATTGGCCTTGACTAAACTATGGAACTTACCCAAGATTTGGCAGGTGTCACCCATCCTGCCAGTCGGACAAATACATTGGCCTTGACTAAACTATGGAACTTACCCAAGATTTGGCAGGTGTCACCCATCCGGCCTGTCGGACAAATACAATGGCCTTGACTAAACTATGGAACATACCCACGATTTGGCAGGTGTCACCCATCCGGCCAGTCGGACAAATACAATGGCCTTGACTAAACTATGGAACTTACCCAAGATTTGGCAGGTGTCACCCATCCGGCCAATAGGACAAATACAATGGCCTTGACTGTTGCACTCCCCTCCGTTCTTCAGGCACAATGGGTCGCAGATTGGGGCTGAAAAGTAATTCGCTTAAAATCGACCAAGGTATCAAGAGGCGTTTAGCAAGGATTATAATTCTCATAAAACCTAATTAAAATACTGTTGATAACATATACATGTACTTGTTTAAAGCGCCGTGCCTGTGTTGAATGACATATGACCATTTCTAACATACATAAGTTTGAACGTTTGGAATTGTGTCTATTTAAAATCAGCCAGAAGGTCGCTCGACCCATGAGGCAAACATAATAATACAAACAGGTCAAAACATGATGGATGTTAAAATTATAAATCATAACTCTATATATCCACTGCTTATTTAAACGTTACATCGACAATTTTACTTCACTTACAGCAAATAAAATAAAATCAAAGCCCCTGCGCTGACATAATGTCATGATAATATAAGTTGGTAAAATAATACCTTACAAAACAATATGTTTATGAAATATGCATTTGTAATGCTAACTCACTATACATACTAGAACAGGTGTCGTGTACTGATTTAACGATTTTTATCATCGTGTAAAAACTACATGGACAGAGGAAGCCTAATGTATATATTTAATATATACGAGGACTGATATTTATGCAATTTTAATCCTAAAGAAAAAAATAAGCTGGTACGAACACTTCCTTCATGAGTAATGTGATCTAATTTTATGTAGTTATGGTACATACATTAGGTTACGCTAAAACGCATTTAAACTTGACACCTTTTTCTACTTGAAAACCTCACACGTACCCGTACGCTGCTGTGTATTCATTTTTTCATAAGTGTACAAATACGGTATTTACTGGATGGACAAATGGGGTAATCTTTTTACAAACAAAAAATGGTAAGTACTCATTTTCCCCCCTTTGATACTTTTGTAAACGTCACTACTTTCTGTGTGTTTACGTGACCTAATTTTGAGCGGGAAACGAACCGAAATCGAAAGTAAATTTTCCGTTGGTGATGTCACCATTGTGTGTGTGCGCGCGCGCGTGTGTGTGTGTGTGTGCGTGCGTGCGTGTATGTGTGTGTGTGCGTGTGTAAACCCCGTAATTCCATCAAATAACTAAGTAAAGATATTGCTGCTTTGTATGCAGAAAGAAAGCACAATCAAGTGTAGAACCGCCGCTGCACCGCAAACGTAGCTAGAAATCATACTCCCATGAAAGATCTCGACCAGACCTTGGCTCGAACCCATTCGGTGAGAGGTTGCGGAGAACAAACCAGCGACTCTAACCCCTCCGGCACGGACGCCCCACAATAAAATCCATTTTGTATAAATACAACGTTATTATCTTGTTAAACTTATTAATTTGATAATTCTGGATTGTTTTACCATGAAAGGCACATCTATTATTTAGCACATAATCATGTCTGTCGGTGGGATTAGCAAAACTACATTCCAAATGTTATTTCAATTGTCACAAACACTGCAACAGAATAACAGATGGTTTATTTTTTTATCATGCATCTTTTACAAAGGTACCTCACTGCAAAATAAAGTAGTAATAAACTGGTGTTTATTGTGTATTTTAGGTCAATGTCCTAGTCCCAGCAATGTGATGCAGCACGACAGTTTCTACTATGCCCATTAAATGATATATCCTCACTGGGCCCAACAAGATGGTATATTGTAAACCCTTGCAGAAATGTGACTGTTTTAGAATGTGCAGTGAGATATCAGGCAAGTGTTTACTTTGTATTAAATACTTGTCTTCATCTATATGTTTTGTATACCAATGAAGCCTTTGAATTTGTAGAAGTTCTATAACAAAGAAGTGTTAAACTTTTACGTACAAATTACAAGTCTGCCACTATACCGTCAGGCTGAAAGCCACCTATTTAAAGTTACATTTTGCTGATTTTAATATATCAACATTAAGACAGCAACACACTTTATAAGACAAGATATTTTAAATTGACTTCAAGATATTTCTGTTCAAATGGCGAGTCAGTATTGTCCATTTATGCCAAAAGTCCAAGAGAGGATGCAACACCTTAATATGGTGTAACATCATTGTGTGGTTGGCCAGCATTCTGCCCACACCATTCAGTGCCTAAACCAAAAGAGTTTACATAAAGATGCATATATTTGTACAAGCATTTAATAACTGAACTATTTAAAAAAGAGACAGAAAATAAGTAGACTTCATTTAGAACTACACATCTATTGCTGCTTTGTTAAGGTTAACAAAAATCTTTTTGTGTTATAGTGTATAGTATGCTTTGGGAATATGTTCATAAGATAAAGACACGAAGGTGTTTAATTGATTGCATAGAAAATGTTCATACTCTCATGACAATATTATTGTATTACTATGTTTACTACGCTTATGATAAACTAATTATTCCTTGTTTCCGTATGTACGTTTCTATATAAAAGAACTTGTTCTATGATATTTTATATTATGTCAATAAGTACAGTTGTTTTTTTCTTTGTATGGACAGCTTGAGCACAGAGACTATTATGACATTAATTGTGTTGCTTTGTTTTATCTCAGTACCACCCTAGTGTTTATCAGATACATTTTACATTATCAATCTTTGTATTCAAAATAATTGTTTTGACTTAATTTTTAATTTACTAGTAAGTTGATGTTAGAACTAGTCTGCATTTCCTATGTAGCTGATTAGGTATTCCTATTTTGTCTATGACTTAATTTTGCTATTTTGGTTGATGTACATCACAATCTACAAAATTAGTATGCTTATCGCAAAAGGCATCTTTGTGACTATAACATACCCATTTTCATGGTTGCCATGGTAACCATTTTCAATTTAAGAATGTATACTGATATACACAGTCTATACTGCCAAGCCTGCTAACACTCGTATACCCGGACCATTCAGGAAGTTCATATTGCATATTCCAACCGTTTCCATCAGGGCAAAGTACAACATTGACATTTTATCACTAGGATTTTCACAATTTAACTGTGTGTAACGGGGCCCAAAGTCTAGATCGAGCTGCTTGGTTTTCCTTTGAGTGGTCTTAATAAATAGAGAAACAAGATCCTTTGTAATGATTTGCTCAAAATAGACTCTGTTACAACAGTTAGGAAAGTTCATAATAATTGGCTAATGCTAAAACTGTTCTGTGTGGTGTGTTAACCCGGTCTGTGGGCTCTTGCTAAATACAAATTCTCGTCACTGTTGAGAAAATCAAGGATCACACTCTTCGCCTTTGTTTTCAGACATACCTCTAAATGTCATATGTTTCTACGTAATCTGGCGTCCAGGTTAATGTACTTGTAGACCAGCGTTCTCATTAAATCATTGTTTTAGTTTGATACATGTATCACGTGGCCTAGCGTTTAACCCATTGCGATGACCTTTTCCAATTAGTCTTAAACTACTGTTCACACACATAAGATCACGTTTAATACATAAATGTATTATATGTTTATAAAGTTTATAAAATATTGTCTTGTAACATCCATGTCTGGTTTCCATTTTATCTCTTTGTTCCGTTATTTCCGCCAAAACATAACTTCAAAATCATCTCATTCGATACATTACTATGTTGATCAACACCGACTTCATCTGAAATGTTATCAAATCCTTGAATTTCCTCAAAAAATTAATTTAACTGACATTTTCTGACTGTTTAATGCATGATGTAAACTTACCAGGAACTAGTTCTCAAAATCACGTCCACCATCCGCTATGATGTTTGGGCTATTGTATCTCAGGACTATATGTTTCAGACATACAATGGCAGAGTTCAACCAATGGAAAGTAAGTTCTTTTATGCCCTGATCCGCACAATTTACACACTGTAATATTGTCAACTTACACGACACATTTAATAAAATGTTTGTACACCGATAAACTGGACTCCTGCGTGGCAGCAGTAGGTTGACGGCCAATATGGATGCATCGCATCAATGCTTTTTTGTTTTGTTGTTTCTTGCAATGATCTTACACATTAATGTAGGATAGAACGTGTATATAACAGACTGCAGATGTGTCATGTCATATTGTAATAAAACAACATTCATACCGTTTAAAGCCATTACAAAAACAGACTGGCCAGCCCTATAAAAATAATTAAACATATCATAGTGATACGTAATGACATTAAGTGGTCACATCGCAGAAAAAGTCAATACTTTAGGGTAAATATTGAACTCGATAAAAAGGTTGACACTCAGATAAGACGGACATTGTGTAGCAAGGCGAGAGAGAATTATTCACTTTATTTTCAATGTTATAACTAACTGTTTACAAGTTAACTGAAATTAAATTAAATCGTGATCATACAAAAGTGCTGTGCTTTTACCAGTGGACCTTTTACACCATAGATCCATATCAAAATCAAACGCTTTTACACCTTCATGGTACTGGATTTACAACTTAGTTCGCAAGGCAACTCAGACACCTTATTTGCTGACAAAATCCACTCAGCTTATCTAATTGTATTTAGATTAGAAGTGCGTTTCTCACTTGATTGAGCGTTAGTGTATGATCTGCGGAATGATCTTTGCTTAATGTCATCGCTTTTGATTTTTGGACCACTGGTATTTCATAATTTATTTAGTTTTTATTTATTAACAAATTATACATAACGTGTTCCGTCCGGGAATTTAAAAGAGGGTGATTGTTGGTCCACAATTGGCCAAATATATCCACCTGTATATTATTCAGATGTATAGTTTCAAAGAATGCCAATTTGTAGAAATGGCAAAGTGTTCTTGGTTCATTCTTCCGATCCACAGTACAGAAAACAAGTATCTTATGATCGTCACTGCGCGAATGAGAAGTTCACCAAATCTATTAATTGTTCCTTAGTACTTTAAACACATGATATTTACTTTTATATTTTAGTTTGTGGTTTCCTATCCAGCTTTAGTTACCGATAAACTGCTCGGCCTGCACCGTCTATTTACAGAACACAGAAAAGGGGTTTCAATAATTTTGCATAAGTATTTATATTTCTTATTTTATCAATGTTCAATATTATTGTCTTATAACATCTGCAGATGGACGTTATAATTAAAAATGAACAAAGCGTCAAATGTGTCAATCTCCACCGAGATTTGATTGTCTGTTTACCAGATTACTGGAAGTTAATAAGTCGTTATATAGCAAATTGCCTAATTTTGAGCTTAAAAAGTAGTTTTATGAGTTAAACAGTAAAACCAGTCGTGTTTGTTAAATATGTTGCGACATTCGTTTTGAAAAAATCTTTAAACTAGTATAACCGGGAAATTTAAGAGTGCTTGTCTTTTAAAGTCTTTGAGAAGTAACTATGTTTAATAAAGAGATATACATATATGTGTCGCGCCATGCGATATATAAAACTGATGTTACGAAGGTCACCAAGAAAGGTGCGAATTTACGTCATACATTTCATTGACTGAATCGTGTTTTTAAGATGCTAGAAATGTTATTGCTGTAATACACCTTACTTGATTACGCATAAGCATGTACAATACTAACGTATATTGTTTTCTGAATCTGACCAGTGCATTTCTACCACTGACAATGTTTGCATTTGCAATTAACTACCCTGAGAAAATGAAAAGGATTACGTCAAATTAATCCTGAGATAGGAATGGTTACTACGGATCGCGGCAAATACCGATCATTTAAGGTCTTGTTTACGCTACAATAATTGCGTTTCCTTATCAATAAGACACATTTTCCTTTGTCGCGGAATATATAGACGCTTTGTGAAGTGTCGAAGAAAGTTGTCTGAAAATATATTTATTGTTTATATCAATAAGCTGGTCGCTGACTTACTTTCACATTTGCTTCCAGTCATTCCGGCAGGGCATTCACAAACATCCGGCAATGGACACTTTCCACCGAATTTTGCACATAGACATATCACTAGACACAACAGAAAACACAACTACCAGACAAACCGACATAACATTTTAAAAGTTGTTCTTAATGACAAATCACAATTTTCAATAAATATTCAAACGACAGTAAACGTAATACTGACATAAAAGCCATCTTTGTTTAAGATGTTTATCTTAAGCCAAGTCAAAAATAAAGTATGCGTTACTTAACTTAAGTCGCACAGAGTTATGGACCTTTCAGGTGGTATTATGTGATATGCAGTTATAACAATCTTTTTACCTATGCTGTAGAGGGCAATATTGTTCATTGCATATCACGTATACTAGCTGAATATCACTCAGCACATGCCGATCTTGAAAACATAATGTACAAGAAAAAATGTTCATTATACAAACTACTGTTTCTATAATAAACACGTAATCGATAATATAAAGGGTCGAGAGTAATATTTTAAATAGCAATGCATGCAGGAAACCTATTATTAAAGAAGTTTTTATATGGTATGCCACGATCTTTGAACTGGCAATAGGAAATTAAAATTTAACTTTGTAGGCTCATGCCCTAAAATACCTTACAATTATACGACAATAAAATAAAAAAAAAAAAAAAAAAAAAAAAAAAAGCAGTAATTACCCTGATCACAATAATGACCTTCGTAACCTTCATAACATCGACATTTGTTATCTCGAATACACGTACCGTTGATGCAGCGATTACAACTAGCTGAAAATTATGGTGTTAAAACGTTACAGTCGTTCAGATCAATTGAGAAGGTTACTTTACTAGATATACTAAATACAATATTATCTTACAACATTTCCTTCTTCTGTTCAGAAAACCGCACCCTTTTACAAAGACTTACACTTTGAAAAGTTGCTGTTTTAAATATCCCCACCCACTCCCAAAAGGCAAGAAACTTAAACTGGTAAAATCTGTTTTTGTTACACATTTTGTTATAAGTTATAAACCCTTAATCAATACCGTGTACGTTATCTTACCAGTTTTACATTGTAGCAAGAAATTGCCCGATTCCGTATGATATTTTGTTATAAGTTATAAACCCTTAATCAATACCGTGTACGTTATCTTACCAGTTTTACATTGTGGCAAGAAATTGCCCGATTCCGTAGGATATTTTGTGTTGTTTCCAGAAATTTTACCAAAGCTGCAAGAATACATCACTGCAGTAGGCTCCTTTCCTTCGTCACAACCTACTGTGACGCTGCTGTTATGGACCAGCTCAATGGCTCCTTTTTCCTTAAACTCGTTATTGGACAATGATCCCTCCCAGGCTTTCAGTAAACAATTCGCTGAATATAAATTGAAAATTAGACAATAGTAACTTATGTCACATGTTCAGATTATGTCGAAAGTAATATGTCATAATTTACTTTTCTACAGACGGTCTTTGAGATTTACGTAATATGTTGCCTTTGTAGGAACAGAAGCATTGGAAACCAGTATTTGGAATCACCTAGAACATATTCACCAACAAAACAAATTATGATAAATTAACATATATAAGACACAAGGTTTGTCATTGTATTTCCTCTCCTCTAAAATATTCGTTGACTCTTTGCACTTGATCTGCGAAACCAGGGTTGCTTTTTCGGCAGTGCTTAGAAATGAGAACAAAGACAAATAAATCATGTCTATGTATCACCACCATGCAAACTCACCTGGTTTACATGTTGGCGACCCACATTTAAACTTTTGATCGGCGCATCCGGTGAAGGTGCAATCTGATATAGACAAGCTATAACCATTATCACATCTTAAGCTGTACGTGTTTGTGTCGAAGATTGTAACGGCTCCGTGATGTAATTTTGGACACTTCTTTGCTGTAACTGAAAAATGAAATAATACAAACATGAAAATTAACGCTCGGACTTCTATTCCTTCGTTCAAGTATTTGAAGTATTTGAGTATATTAACAGGCTCAGAACACAATCCGCACCTTAAACTGAATTAAGAAATATTATACAGAACGTTAGAACTCGCTCTATAAGTGCACCATATAATAGTTAAATTCTAATATGTTTACTCATATATTACTCATGACATTACTCAAATAAACAATCCTTATAAATAACATGAATGTATGCATAAGTCTATAAAACAACATAAGTCAGTTGTCATCGGGAAACTAAACATTGCCACCTTTCTATAGTCCGGAAACAGCAACTCTGCTTTTCAAATGAACATTCGTGGGGTTTTCGAATATATACTTGATGCATATCGTCAATCTCCTCACAGCGATTACGTCACGCGTTGCTACTTAAATCTCTGCCCCCAGCAAGGATCACGTGACGATAGAGTATCACAAGAAGTAAACATGGCGGCCTCCATAGACACGCCACGAAGAAAGTGAGTCCCGTACCCGACCGGCAATTACATCTCTACCACTAAGAACATAGTTTAAACATTCAATTTGTTTGTCTTTAAGTTGCAATGTCGACTGAAATTCGCTTGCACAATCAGCGAGGAGGTGATCATCCATGTTTAGTTTTCTGTATGTATAGTACGTTGTATTCTGTACAGTACGGTGAAATTTGACTTTCATAATTTCATATTTTTTCATATTTTAAGTTACTTTTATTTTTAATATGATAAATTAATATTTTTAAAGGAAAGATACTATATTTTGAGGAGATAATTCCAGAAAAAAATTAAAAAAAACAACAACAAAACTATCCGCCTGTATTTAGGCGAAAAACTTGCTGGTGGCAGTGATATAATGTACTGTCAAGGGAAGTAATCACTGCGGGGAGTTTGGCATATCGTTTACTTGTTGGTCAAATTAGTTATTGAAATAACCTTACAGTCACAATCATTGAGATCTTCTTCAATCTTCCCATTTACATCACATGTGACATTGATCTCTTCAAATCCGCACTTGATTACAACTTCTCCTACAAATGACACCTTAAATTAAAGCAAGAAAGAAATATTAGCAAATAGTGTCGAAAGAAATGAATAAAATATGTTTAATAGTAAACCTTAACATTATTATAAAACTGACACGACGGGATTAACTTTGAGGAGTCCTTTTTACAAATTGTAAATACAGTTTGAAACAAAATGTATTTTTGTAGATGAGAAGTATGTTTTCCTTTTTGCTATTTCCTAATTTCTGTTGATACAGTAAAGGATAGTCGTTATAGAATGTGTTTGATTTGATGACCACCTTCATAGAAAACAATGTATTTGGAGGCCCCCTAATGACCTGAATAAATATTTGGTTCATGCCAATTTCCTTAGTTTTTATATAATGTATTTATTTAGGAACTATTATATATTGGGCGTAAGATCAAGCAAACTTAAAATCTATTTCTATTCCAACACGTTCTACAAGAAATTTGACTTAATGGGACACAAATGCGCACTACAATTTACGCAATGTTGTTAAGTTGTTTCCTCAGTTTTGCTCTTCTATTTATAACCCCGCGTACTTCTTGGTCATTGTTTCTTATAGACAATAAACAACCAACAAAATGGCATGTTTTCTATTATTTTTATCACAGTATAATACTTATGTTATTATTAACGTCAAATATAACGAAATAACAAAACCGTTACATTCAAAGATAGGGTAAAGGGTGAAGGTCATGTGAACAAAACAAAAAGGAATTGTTATTATATTACAGTAAAATAGTCCCGTTGTATGTCTTGATATGTCGTTTATTTTATCACGGCAGAATGATTAATTGTTTATGGAGGTAAAATATTGACAGTGTTAGAATTTACTTTTACCACACTCATATCAAAAATTTTAATGTGTTCTTTTCAACTCTAAAGTTTTATTTATGCATGATTAAGGAGATTAATATGATTAAATCCTTTACCTATTATTAATTTACTATAAGTCTTAAAAATGTTACCTTCTCATTTTAAATGCCAGAATGTCTATATTGAATTGATGTAATTCTATTAGTGCTTTTATAACAGTTTTACAATATAACGCCATAACCTCTTTATGAATAAGATGAACCAATACGTATCAATAAAGGGAAACCACTGTGATATTAAAGGTGGTATCCGAAAGTTTGGGCCCCATTTTGTCTTTCAAAACACAAAGTGAACTATTGTTACATGAAACGATCCCGCGAAATGCTGTTTATCGAGGAAATACATCTAAACATATGAGCTGAAAATATGATCGAACAATTGGCCTTCACATATACATAACATTTGATGCACGATTTGTATTGCATATTGTCTAAATGTGTAAAATAATTAATTTAATTACGCATATAACCTTTTAAGAGACTCATTTTATAAATATTGAATGAATAACAATCTTTAAACCCTCGTAGACCACTGCTTACAGGTGAAACTAAACCTGCGTAACCCATGTAGTTCGAAGTTGCCAACATCGGTGCGCTATATAAGTGGTAAGAACTTAAAGTTGTACACATCTGTAACACGTAATGTCCACTCGCAATCGCTCGGCCATTTCTAAGAAACATACTTGTCACCGCCGTAGCTCGGCCATTTCTAAGAAACAGACTTGTCACCGCAATGGCTGGGCCATTTTTAAAAAACAGACTTGTTACCGCAATAGCTCGGCCATTTCTAAGAAACAGACTTGTCACCGCAATAGCTCGGCCATTTTTAAGAAACAGACTTGTCACCGCAATAGCTCGGCCATTTCTAAGAAACAGACTTGTCACCGCAATAGATTGGCCATTTCTAAGAAACAGACTTGTCACCGCAATAGCTCGGCCATTTCTTAGAAACAGACTTGTCACCGCAATAGCTCGGCCATTTCTAAGAAACAGACTTGTCACCGCAATAGCTCGGCCATTTCTAAGAAACAGACTTGTCACCGCAATAGCTCGGCCATTTCTAAGAAACAGACTTGTCACCGCAATAGCTCGGCCATTTCTAAGAAACAGACTTGTCACCGCAATAGCTCGGCCATTTTTAAGAAACAGACTTGTCACCGCAATAGCTCGGCCATTTCTAAGAAACAGACTTGTCACCGCAATAGCTCGGCCATTTCTAAGAAACAGACTTGTCACCGCAATAACTCGGCCATTTCTAAGAAACAGACTTGTACCCGCAATAGCTCGGCCATTTCTAAGAAACAGACTTGTCACCGCAATAGCTCGGCCATTTCTAAGAAACAGACTTGTTACCGCAATAGCTCGGCCATTTCTAAGAAACAGACTTGTCACCGCAATAGCTCGGCCATTTCTAAGAAACAGACTTGTCACCGCAATAGCTCGGCCATTTCTAAGAAACAGACTTGTCACCGAAATAGCTCGGCCATTTCTAAGAAACAGACTTGTCACCGCAATAGATTGGCCATTTCTAAGAAACAGACTTGTCACCGCAATAGCTCGGCCATTTCTAAGAAACAGACTAGTCTCCGCAATAGTTCGGCCATTTCTAAGAAACAGACTTGTCACCGCAATAGCTCGGCCATTTCTAAGGAACAGACTTGTCACCGCAATAGATTGGCCATTTCTAAGAAACTGACTTGTCACCGCAATAGCTCTTTCATTTCTAAGAAACAGACTTGTCACTGCATTAGCTCGGCCATTTCTAAGAAACAGACTTGTCACCGCAATAGTATGGCCATTTCTAAGGAACAGACTTGTCACCGCAATAGATTGGCCATTTCTAAGAAACTGACTTGTCACCGCAATAGCTCTTTCATTTCTAAGAAACAGACTTGTCACTGCATTAGCTCGGCCATTTCTAAGAAACAGACTTGTCACCGCCAAAGAGTTTCTCACGCATTCCATAAAGAGCGTCGCGCTTCAGCACGGACGCCAAATACAAGAAATGATATTTTAAAACATGTCATTTGAATTGAATTTCAGCTCTAGTTTCAGTTCCTAATTAATTGAAGTCTTATGTTGTTTTTAAAAGCACCAAACATAAGTTGTTACCTATCATATAATAAGATTCCAACGGATATGAATAATTTGAAAGTAAGGAAACCTAAACGAGGATAAGTAACCGCTTCATATATCCAGGTGGAATTTTGCTGGGACTTTACTTTCTTATTATTTTTAATTCTAAAATAATGCAGCAGTTTTATCAAATGAAACAGCTTTTCGTCAGTCAAAGCAGGTATAGATTATAATGGTAAAATCTGGAAAAAAAACAAAACGATTCCGTGATAAGATGTCCAAGTATTTCGCGTGTTGTTTCGTAAAATGAGAAGAAAGACATATCAGCACGGAGAAAGAGCAAGTTTTATCACGATGTGAAAAAAATGTCACGTTTTTGTGGTAATATGGAGAAAAAGGTCAATGAGACGTGTGTCACTTTAATTAAATATCAAACAAAACACACGGAATTTTACTGAAAATAACAGCCTAGAAAGTTAAGACAAGATCTTGATTACTGAAATGAACAAAAAGTTGGGCCTGTATTAACCAGACATTGATTAACAAAAAAATGGAAATGAAGATCTTGTATTGAAATGTATAATTAAGGGAGCTTATCTGATAATAAACAATTTACATGTAAATCTTATTCATAGTCCTTGCGTCTTTTCATTAACTTTTAGATATGGTTAGTATAAGCAGGTTGCTATCGAAAGACGTATATTAAATGTGAATGGAGAACAACCTGACCTGATAAAAACAAACACGTTTGAAATCTTGATATATAGGGCATTTATTAAACATGCGTCAATTCATGTCAAATTAAGAATGGTTCAGCTTGAATTTCTAAAACTACTATTTTACTTAAATACAGATTTTAAATAAAAGACGTCTAATAACTTTCCCAAATAATGTCTATTGTAAGGTTTTCATTTGAATTAATGAATATTCATGAGGGCTTATGTGTCTTACCAGCACAAAAGCGTAAAAACAGTTTAATCCTTTTATTTTAAGTACTGGCAAGCTATAAGCATTATGTTGTAAGTATACCATATCAGATAGAGTGTTATTATAGGCAAGATAAGTGAGTATAAAGTCACTAATCTAATATTGATTTGTATATTGGCGATTCCGGCTCAGCATATGTTTTGGTACTTACCATAGAGTTGTCTTCTCCTGATTCATCGCCACTTATCGTATATCCAGCAGGCAAAACACAGCCTTAACAAAGCAAAGTCATATTAAATGCGCACATATATAACCAGAAATAAAAAATCAACCAATATTGTAGATGGCTTTCTACGATCAAACTTTCTTTTACAAGGCTTGCTTCCACATAATATTTTTCCTGCATATTGCGTATGCCAATGCTAAAAATAGAAACATCAGAGAACAGTTAATAGGCACAAATTGCTCTCTTATAAGTTTTAAACTTTATCAACTCTTAATATATTGTTGAGTGCGTCATCTTTGTTTTTTTCTTTTTCATTTGTGTGTGATTGTTGATTGCACAAAACCGTTACTGCAAGCTAACATAATTTTTAGACATTTACTTCACACATATATTCTCACTCAAATGGGCTAGCAAAAGTTTATGTATAAAATTGTTTTTTAATTTGCAGAAGCAATCATGAAATCATGAAATCGCTTTGAAGCCGATTTCCTGTCCTGAATTGCAATACTTGTTGTACATAATTTTAAAAAGTTTCATGTAGCTTATTTATGCGTACATAAGAGAATGGTTTGCAAGACTGTTATGAAAATACTCATGCTCTTCTTTTGTTGACGCTTACAATGAGACAGACATACTGACCTTTCGGACCAAGTTCATCGTCTGTTTGTTTCTGCGTAGTCGAGACAATTGAGTTTTGTTCGGATACTGGTATGGGACGCTCTGTCGGCGAGACCAAATCAGGCTTTTGCTCAGAATTATCTACAATTAAAGTACGAAGTAAAATAATGTTTGTTGTTTATATCCGTCAAAAATCACGTTACCTGCTTTTGGTTGGGGTATTTAATGAATTGCTGTTTAATATTTGCGCAATTCTGTTGACAACGGATATTTGAAAAAAAAGTAAGAAATGTAAATCGTCTACTCATAGAACACAGATTATATGATAAGATGAAAAAATATAAACTTGTATTTTTACACTTTGAAATAAACAGATAACCAAAAATAACAAAAAGCAGACATTTGTACTAAATCATCGTTTTGCTGACTCTCTGAAAATGAAAGAAAGCAGTTGAAGAAAAGGTAGGTTTCATTATAGTTTAACATTAGTTATAGATGAAAAGCCATACCTCACTGCCTAGTTGATTACAGCATTAATACTGGTATGCAAGAAAGGTACGGGTAATGTGTTGTTTCTTAATTGTCGCTAGAACACACATGGTCACTAGAGATATTTGTAAGTATCCTTTCAGGATAATAACAGCCGCAACTATGCGTAAATTTATGATATTGATAATATAGATTTTCCAATAATACAGGACGTACAACAAAGTTTTAAGAAAGGACCACACGGTTTCCTTTAATTAACTTTTTTCTACTTTCGCTTATAGTATATTTTTGGCAATTGCCTTTAAAATGATGTACCTGAAGACACTCACAAAAATTACTTTTCTTAACTATTTTCTCTAGCTGGTCTTTTAATTTGCCGTTTGAATAAAATTGGATTGTCCAGTGCAAGTTGTCCTTCATTGAACCTCAGATCTCGGTGATTTTCGGATTTTGAAATGATCAGTTAGTGTGATTTTGAGTTGTTTAACATTTAAATAGAAACAACAGAGAACAGTTAATAGGCACAAATTGCTCTCTGATAAGTTTTAAACTTTATATTCTTGAACGCGTCATCATTTTTTTCTGTTTCATCTGTGTATGATTGTTGATCGTACAAAACCCTTACTGCAAGCTAACATAATTTTAAGACATTTACTTCACACATATATTCTCACTCAAATGGACAAGCAAAAGTCTATGAATGAAATTGTTCTTATTTGCTGAAGCAATCATGAAATCATAAAATCGCTTTGAAGCCGATTTCCTGTCCTGAATTGCAATACTTGTTGTACATAATTTTAAAAAGTTTAATGCAGCTTATTTATGTGTACATAAGAGAATGGTTTGCAATACTGTTATGAAAATACTCATGCTCTTCTTTTGTTGACGCCTACAATGAGACAGACATACTGACCTTTCGAACCAAGTTCATTATCTGTATGTTCCTGCGTAGTCGAGACAATTGAGTTTTCTTCGGATTTTAGTATGGGACGTTCTGTCTGCGAGACCGAACCAGGCTTTTGCTCAGAATTGTTTATCTTATATATAATTAAAGTACGAAGTAAAACAGTGTTTGTTTTTATATCCGTCAAAAGTAATGTTACCTGCTTTTGGTTGAGGTATTTAATGAATCCATGTTTAATATTTGCGCAATTCTGTTGACAATAGATATTTGAAATAAAGTAAGAAATGTAGATTGTCTACTCATAGAACACAGATTTTATGATAAGATGAAAAAAATATGAACTTGTATTATTTTACAAATAATAATAAAAAGCAGACATTTGTACTAAATCATCGTTTTTCCGACTCTCTGAAAATGAAAGAAAGCAGTTAAAAAAAGGAATGTTTCATTATAGTTTAATATCAGTTATAGATGAAGAGCCATACCTCACTGCCTAGTTGATTACAGCATAAATACTGGTATGCTAGAAAGGTACGGGTAATGTGTTGTTTCTCAATTGTCGCTAGAACACACATGGTCACTAGATAAATTTGTAAGTATCCTTTCAGGATAATAACAGTCGCAAATATGCGTAAATTTATGATATTGATAATAAGATTTTCCAATAATACAGGACGTAGAACAAAGTTTTATATTAATATTAAACTATAAACTATAATGAAACACACCTTTCCGTTAACTGCTTTCTTTTATTTTCAGAGAGTAAGAAAACGGCTTCTTAAGTTTAACACAACTAGTAATTGGTATTATTGAGAATTTCGTAATATCTTATTTATATCTGTTGACAGCTTAAGTCATAATGTAAGGAGAAATAATGATAAATATCGGTTTTCATAAAAATGTGCTGAAAGATAAGAAGCGTTAAACATGTTTGTCAGGTGTACGTTTATATTCCGCAAGGTCATACATTTCTGAAAATGGACAATTGAAAACAAAATTGTTTCAGGCCTGTCTCACATCAGTGTCTTTTAGTACGTCCCAATTATGCTTAGACTTCAATTTCACGTGTAGTAATGTACGAACCTGGGGACATAATGACATTAATTGATGATGACAATGTATTTTCACATGAGATTAGACGTACTTTAACGATGATCTGAAAAGAGGTGACTTATGCATACCTCTACAATATATAATATTTTACCTGTTTTGACAGCTGTTACTCTAGTCGTATGTGTAATGTCATCTGTTTCGCTGTTTTTAGTGCTCGTCTGTGGGACAGTTGTCGTTGGCAGTGTTTTTGAAGAACTTTCAGGTTTTGTGCATGCTGGCTTAGTCGGCTCCCAGGCCCCATTTTCACATGTGTATGTAATCCGGGTGGAATCATTGTTGTTCTTACACGTAATTTTTACCTGTCAGGTAAATATATCAATATTGGCAGGAAATTAAAAACCACGGTCGTAACAGACTCAAATCAAAAACACACTAGTACACCCACTTATGAAAAACGATTTTTCCACTTCAGTGACCGTGTCCATGTACACAGCTGCATGTTTATATTATAAAATATCAGTACAGATGACAGTTTCAGCGAATCGTCGACATAACCCTTAACTTTATAAAACAAAATCATAGTTTATTTGCTCATAACACCAAACGATTTTGATATTTACTTTACTTGCGTTTGTTGATAGCTGGTACATATATATTGTATCACAACTAAAGAAATATACAATATATGACGATTTTAGCTGACATGACATATCGACTTAAAATAATATTCATATATATATATATATATATATATATATATATATATATATATATATATATATATATATATATATATATATATATATATATATATATATATATATATATATATAAAGCAGTTTTATCTAATCAGTTTTTACTATGAGAGTGCGAACAGAAGGAGAATAGCCACAACAAAAACCAAAAACAACAATTATTTTGCGAGCCACACGGACGTGTTTCTTGAGTGAACTACGTAGTGTGCTGGATTGTTTGAGGGATACCCAAACATTTTTGAAGAATTATTGTGAGCCTAAAGTTTAAATGACTATGGACTGGATGAGAGAAGTTATCAATGGCACCAAGTTAAAATATATTTTAGATAAAGTCAAAACAATAAGCACGGTTTATTAACGAAGTCATTGACTGATAACAATTTTCTGTACAGCAAGTAACATACTAACCACTTTTCCTGAGTTTATGGTTTTGAAATGCGTTATATTCTTGTTACTATTACGATCGACACGCCACACGTTCATATCTGCCGAAGAAGGTACCTCGCATTTGTCTAAAACAAACATAATTCAAATTCGAACATACAACCTACAATGCTGTACATAAAAGTCATACGACAAAGAAAAATAATAAACTGACAACCGAACAGTTCCAAAGAAAAATGTGTCTAAAGACGCTAAAACAACCTAGAAGCAGCCCAACTGCAAAAGAATGTTGTACTTAAGGCTTTTTTCCCGGGGGAAAACAAAACACATTTAGAACAGGCAATATCGACCAAGCAAACATATATGTACTGATATGACAATTTTGACTGCTTTAGCCGGAACAATCTGAAGTGGTAGCCACGTGATCTTTCCTCGCGTTACATAAAAGTGCCTCCAGGAACTATTTACGTCATTTTTTTCATATAGTCTCCACGTCCTGTCCGGTCATTGTGTAATTTAAAAGCGATGCAAATTCTTGACTGTAAAAGGGTCAGTTGCAAGCAATACAGTATAACGAAGGATAACGATTCCCTGTTCGCCTTGTTAGAAGCTATTAGTTGTAGACCCCGATAATATTTCATTAAATATTTAACGTATATGGAGTTGCTTCAGACATAATGCACATTGTGTATATGTAGCCGGGTGATAGGGAGAGAATGTGTAAGCGGTCCGGTTAGCTCAGTCGGAAGAGCATTCGCCCTGTTAGCGAAGTGTCCCCGGTTCGAGTCCCGGACTGGCTGCACATTTTTCTCCCTATGTTACATCGGCGCCCAACGTAAATGACTCGCGGTCGTTACGGTACTCAAGTGTTTGAGTTGCTTATGAGTTGTATGTAGAGCATACGATCTGTGGAAATTCGAGGACGAATTTCAAGTTGCCCGGGGTGTATGTAGCCGTGTGATAGGGAGAGAATGTGTAAGCGGTCCGGTTAGCTCAGTCGGTAGAACATTCGCCCTGTTAGCGAAGTGTCCCGGGTTCGAGTCACGGACTGGCTGCACATTTTTCTCCCTATGTTACATATAAGCAAAGTGGGGATACATAAGCCATTTTAGATAAAGTCAAGAATAAAAGATATAGTTGAATTGAAAACACATCCTGTAGCGTTTGTTTATAAGAGACCAGAGTTAAGAGCTGAAGCAGGAAATCATGTCAACAAGAGAGTAATAACAAGATCATTTCTTCAAAAGCACACATACCCACTTAAATGGAACGAAAGAAACAAGCGTTTATTGTATGAACTTAAACATTAGAAGGGTGTATTAAAAGCTGGATATGTGTTAACAGTTTTATCATAAAAATGTGAGTGCCAAAAGGGGATGAAAATGAAAAGTAAATGTAAGGTTAATGACTTGAAACATTACCGACCACATTTCACATTCTTTCCAATAAAATGTTTGTGCGTAGCGTTGGTAGTACCGACCACATTTCACATTCTTTCCAATAAAATGTTTGTGCGTAGCGTTGGTATTACCGACCACGCTTCACATCCTTTACAATAAAATGTTTGAGTGCAGCGTTGGTATTACCGACAACATCTCAAATCCTTTACAATAAAATGTTTGTGTGTAGCGATGGCATATTTTATCACCCCTTACTTCTAGATAATAACTAAAAAAGGTAATCAGAAAATATCTTTCTCAAATAATAAAAAGACATAGCTTCTTAAATATATAAATACTTGTATCGGCTTTATGCAGTTTACCTTCAGCAAAGTAATAACATTGAGGAGACCTTTTTAAGGAATAAAAGACGACATTGTAATAAAGACGAACACTGCCAATATACGCACGTGGAGATTTGTTGTTCATTCAATAGCGAAGTATTTACACATTTCTACTTACAATTAAATTCCCTTTTGGACCTGCAAATAATTGCTATAAACTGACATTTTAACGTATGATTCGAGCGTGCATTAAGCGATATAAAATAGTCACCTGGGTTTTCAGTCGAAATGATGTTTTCTGATCCGCTCGTTTCAGTGCTGGAAATACCCGTTTGTGAAACCGTTGTCAAAGACGTTGTTGAAGGACTGTGAGATGTATTACATGTTGGTATCATGGGAGTCCAGGCTCCATTTAAACACGTGTACGTTTGATTTGATTGTTCTTCGCGGCCAATGCATACGATCCTTACCTGTCAGAACAATAGAACGTATAATTACAAAGACATTGAATATATGATTACTGATAAAGACTAAGATATTAAAATCGTAATCTCTGTATTTGCAACAAGATATGCCAAACAGGAAAAAAAGATCGGATCCCATTGACCGGGACTGCTAATATGCCTGTCAGCAGAGGCATTCTCATCTATTGTTTATGTTTAAGAGATCATTTGATGTAAAAAAAAACTTAATTACGGTAACAGGAGAATATATAGGACTGACTGAGTATTTGATGACTATGAGATGTGGTCAGCTAAAAGTACTACAACATGCATGTATATATTGATAGCCTTAAATAAACTTCTAGCTTTGCAAGGTCAATCTTAAGAGAGAGACACCAGGACATTCCTAGACAACCACTGGCACGAAATCCTTTGACTTCTGTATTATTTAAATGCGACCAGGATGGGGCATTGTCACCCGAACAAAGTGATAGTGTCTTTTCAAATGCAAAAAAAAATGTAGGAAAACGACAGATAGCCTTCATTAACATTTGTATTCAGTATTGCGGAAATATTATTTTATTTTATAATTGATCGTTATTAAAAGGTTATGTCTTTGGATTAAATGTCGCCATCGATTCCTATTTCTTTTATCATAATAATCACTGTCACAAGGTGATAGAGTTTTAAACTTAGAATATACCGTACTGCAAGAAGTAATATGCTCACATCTTTTCCCGATCTTACGTTGCGGTTTGCAGTTATGTCTTTATCTTTACCATTATTTACTCTCCACAGGCGCATTGTTTTCTCTGAAGGGACCTTACATCGTTCTACAATGATAAAACAATTCATTTTTAAACTCGAATAAAATGCTTAACATTTTTCGAATAGAACCAATGTAATTTATTATATGACGTTAAATCAGTTGTCGGAATCATTGGGAAGAACAAAAAGAACCTTATGCTCTATGTCCCGCACACACACAATCTCCGGAGTAAAATGTATGGGATCCGGAGATATGAACATGAACCTGTGTTATTTACCCGTCCTTTACCTAAGGTTCTAATTTTAAAGAAGTACAGACCTTGAGAGAACAGTTTATTACCAAGCGCTCTGATCTAGACTCACATGATTGGCGAAATATTACAAACACATAATCATTGATAAGAGGGTTAGATATTAGAAAAATATAATACAAGTTCACCCCGTTAAAATATAATATATAAATGAAAAATATAAAAAATGTAAACAAACCACACAAAATCAACATTAAATCAAGTGCACTAAAATATTTTACAAAGTAAAACCACTATATATTTTAATTGAATATTATGTAAAAAATAAGAAAAAGTAAGAAAAAAATAATAATGTGAGGAAGGAAATATGACAACGTCCTATGAGCATTGTAACATATACCCATATTTGAAAAGTACAGGACATAGGTGTACAATTGCAAGCCAAATGGTAGAAGTAAGAACAAATATGTGTGTCATTATAAAAACAGAGCAAAACTTACAGTTACCGCCTTGGAACAGTCAGTCGGCAAAAGGGACCAAACCAGAAATATATAGCATAAGAATTGTTCAGCATTTACTCGACGTCATCTGTTCTCTTATACATACAACATGCATACGTAAGACCTGGAGATAAAATAAATTGTAATATGACAGAATACCTACCAGGCCCACACGTTATATTTGGCGTAAAGTGTCCTAAGGTGCATGAAATGGCTGTCACATCTTCCTTCAAAAACGTGTCCATTTTCTGGTCATAAAGCTCGAAACTTGGCTTGCAACTAACATTTATAAAAGTGCCGCCAACCACAAAGGTCTCAACGAGATGATATATTGTGTTGTTGTCCTTCGCCGGCACACATCTCTCTACAAGTAAAGAATAGGTAGATTAGAAAAGATCCCTTGAAAATTACCACAAATATTATATTTTGAACCTGTATCGGTCGTTTCAGTATCGATCAAATATGGGCAGAAAGTCAATTTCCCAATCATATGTCCCAGAAATAGTGAAATATTCTGGCTGTTTTGTTTACAATTAACCAGAAGTTAAGATAATTAGCAATCACATTATCGCTGTCTCCCCAGATGCTATATAAACCGAATGTTCCGAATGCGGATTAACATTCTGTGCGCTTCAGTTATCAGTGAGTCATTTCAATGACGTCAGCATATCGTCTGCAACATGCCACCGCCGAAAAAGAAAGTATGGCAGTATTTTGTAATAAAACCGACGGTACTGAATGTGTGACAGTTAACTCCCTGCTCCCCATCCACTTACCATCATTATCGCACTTAACTGTCCCGATATGCCAATCAAGATAGGTTCCTAATTATCATCTATCCGGTAGTCGGAGCAAAATAAGTGCCATTATTGTATGAGCGAGTTTATGCATAGCTTGACACCAAGTTTACTTGACTATATCTACATAAAAGAAATGTTAAGTTGAAAGTTAAAAAGAATATATGACAAGGTCCTATGAGCATTGCAACGCATACCAAACTCTGAAAAGGCACAGGATAAAAGTATTTTACATGCAAGCCAAATGAAAAGTAAGAACAAATTTGTGATGAGTCAATTAACGAAAAGAGCAAACCCGACAGTTGCCGCATTGGAACGGTCAACCGTTATCTCGTCTAATAACACTCTACTTGTTTTTTTCTTTTCTAAAGAATAGTTATAAACACGCACCATCCGGAACATGGCAGTCCGAATATATGTTCACTTTTCGGCGATTTGGGGAACTTCAATTTGACGAAGATTTTGTTAGTACTACACTCTGTATAAATTTGATGTAAAGGATTTCAAATGGTATGATTTGTACTGCAAATAACAAATTCTGAACCATACATTGATATTCCAGTATCAGTTATGTTGTAGTATTAAATATTTATAAAACAGTACTTTCCAGTATATCTACTTTTTAAGGTAGTTCATGTAATGCGTATTTGTAAGCATACAAGCTCACAATAATAGGCAAACAATGAATTATGTCATATTTTATCTTGAGCCTCCAACTTGTCTTAAGCAGCCAGATATTCTGTCCCTTGGATGACTGTTTAATACAAGTATGACGGTAATTTATGAAACGTCTTTCTCATTTCTTCATACACTGCCCACACTTCATATACAGTCAACACATACACAGCAACAATTGTTTTACTTAAACAAAATGAAATATAATTTATATAACCTTTTTGTAGCATATACTTTTGTGTCAATAATCTTGGACTTCTCTACCTAACGACACATTAAGATATCATAGGATATATCGCATATTAATAATATTGTATCAATACGAATTTCATATCAATCCTTTTGATCAATATTCAGCCCTACAGATTTGTGTGTATTAAAGTTTTGATTAAATGTTGATTAAGGTAATTACATCCCCCTATTCCTTATACGAACCACAAGTTTATGTTTAGAAACAATATAGAAGAGTAATCTCGTCTTATCGATTTTATTACAAGTACAAGCATGTGAACCTACATCCCCATTTGTAGAATCAATCGGAACTCCTCGGGTAATTCGTCCTCGGGACAATCATCCCTCGGATGTATCTGGTGCAATGATACTTAAAGAAATCACGATCGTTTTGTTCGCCGGAAGTCGGAAAAAGATGCTTAAAATGTAGTTCGCACTACTCATATTCATAATGGAGGGTTAATCGTCAGACCTTTTTAATACATGTAAATAAATTCGTTATTTGTCAGCATAAAATACTGCAGAGTATCTACCTTAACATCGTATTAATTAATGCGCGTGTTTTACTTTAAGAGCAAATCATTAAAGGAACTGGCTGTGTATATGTACAAAAGGAACTGGTTGTGTATATGTACAACCTAAGAAATACAACTATAACACTATTAGTTTTACCCTGCATATGCTACTATCAGTATCGTAAGAGGAAAGAATAAAATATAGTCATATAAGCAACCGCTTCAAACAAGTAAACACGTACTCATAATGCAAGTAATTGCTGCTGATAGCTTTCCTTTGGTGCAGGAAATGTCTCTCTGGTCTATGTCCAAATATGTCTTTGTATTTTCATCAAACAGTTCGTAACCCATCCTGCAGCTAACTGTTTCGTTCTCCCCACTTTCGAGGTACTTTTGGCTTCTGTTATACACAGTGTCTCGCTCGTTTCTGAGCGCACATCTCTCTATAAAGAAAACATTAAGCAATTTTCAATTAGAAATAAATAACGGATAACATTAAAATAATACAGCTCCTCTTACGAATTGTGTTATTTTATATTTATGTTGAATGTATTTTTACAAAAGGTATGGCATTAAGTGTCGGTCCCTGGACATAAAGCTCAACCATAACATGCTATACAGGGTGGTTTGAAATCAAATGTTATGTAACATGTACAATATATATACATAGATAGATAATTTGGAAAACTGAGCTATACGTCTTAATGGCAACGTTGATAGTGTGTAGAACCAATAGGGGTACATTTAAGGCTAAGCTTGATTCTAAAAAAGATAGATTATTAATTTATCCAGTTTGAATGTGCTGTTTAAACACATCGTCCTAGTAACAATGCTGCATACTATCAGACTAAGAAACCGACACGTACTTTCTACACATGTATACTCATGTGACCAGGACCCATACGAGCATGTAGATGTGTAGCGGGATTTGAACTCGTCAGTCTTGTTTACATCCTGTATTTCATACTCGTCTTCGTTTGTGCACGTCACAGTTACCTTAAACATGTATAATAAGTAAATCTAGGTATGTGTTTATCGTTAATATATATATAATATATATATATATATATATATATATATATATATATATATATATATATATATATATATGTGTGTGTGTGTGTGTGTGTGTGTGTGTGTGTGTGTGTGTGTAAAAACTTTAAGGCAAATAAAAATACAAGACACGTGTCTGTTACTTAAAGTATAATGTGAAAACGTCATTCCTGTGTCCATCCTCTATCTCGTACTCGTCTCCATTTGTGCACGTCACAATTGCCTTAAACGCACATAATTACTACATGTATGAAGGGTTTCATTTTTTTAGAAACCAAAGTTAACATTTAATTGACAACACAAATAATTCAATTTGAGGATAAGCTGTCGAGAAATCTTAAGTCGTTACTTTAGGTAATATCAATCTATCTATGTTGGTTGACTAATATTTTATTGTGTCGAAAAGCCTTTCAATACACAAAACCTATATTGGGTTTAGATTTAATCAAAACAAGAACAAAGATCCTATTTACTGTTTAATTGTTTTCTTGATTGTTTCTCTTTATGTATTGTCTGTTCTCCAATCATATACTTTTCTTTAACATATGTTTTAGCGCGGACTAGTTCAGGGTATAAATTTAAGAATTAAGGGAAATCTCACGGGTCATATCTATGTATCTATTTTGACGAGATTTGTGAAAGATAGCGATTCATAATAAAACATTATGACCTGTGAAAAGTAATGATGGCTAATTATAGGCATTCCACACATGCTGGATACTATTACATAATAGTCTCCAGTCGTGTAATATTTGTGATAATTTTAGGACACTTGTGACGCCAAAGCTAACCATACATATTGACAGAAGGTTTCCCGTCACGTGATATTGATTTGTAAAGTTCGTAGTAAATGCTGGACTGTTTTTTCATGGGTGATGCAAATGATGCATAGCTATCAAACTGAATTAAGTATTAATACGAAACCAAGAAATGAAGTTAGATTAATAAAATATATTATGTTAACTGTAAACATAAACAAAAGTACAGTTAACAAAATTGTTCGACTCAGAATTGAACACCTCACTTTGTGGGATACCTCCGCTAAAAGGGGCACTTTTCTTCAGAATTTGTTTTGCCCACTAAGCTTATTTAGCAACGTTTATTCGTATATTCATAAAATAAAAATAACATATTTGTGACAGAGATACATTATATTTCTTTAAAAAGTTAACAATGACGTCTGATTTTGAGTTTAAAAACAGGCACTTAGTTTTTGATCCTAACACCGCTTTTTGTGTAAAGTAACTAAACATTTTTATTTATGGCAAAGCTAGGATTCAGACACCAAAATGTGGTTTGACCATAATTTCCATTTAAGACAATTTTTGTAAGTGTAAAACTTTAACTTTCTTTTTACAGTTCCAAACACACCTAGATTAAAACAACAACAACAAACCCGACTCACCGTGACATCATGATCAAACCAATCGTTTTTACTTGAAGGAGGGGAAAATATGAGGTGAGGATAATTGGTACTGTCTGGTGCCTTGCATCTTTCTGAAATGTCAGATAACATATACGGGGTTGTCCATCCGTATTTTGTTAGTGTTGTCAAACACTCCGTAGAATTGCCATATGCAGTAGAGAGGTATTTTATACTTTTACTGATTTGTAACGTCAGTATATTACTGTACAGTTCAACAAAGTTGGAATTAATTTCGATATGTAGTGTAGTGTATCCTCGTTTGTTTTGCTTACATACTGGATTTCTTAATACACGAGAGTGTAGTCTAGCTGAAATTAATCATTTACTCGCTGGACTGGCAAAAGTAATCTTCGTATTCTTTCGCGCATCATAAGCCCATAATGTATTTTGATAGTTCTTATTTTCTGAAATTTGGTATTGTTAGCTTTGTTTCTTTACGTTTAATATGAATTCAATAAGTCATTTAGTAAGGTAGCAGCTTTAATCTTGAAAACGTTTATTGCACTTACACTTCTTTAAAACATCTTCTAGTCAGCATAAGAATAAATAAATGTAATTCACTTTTTTCACAATTTTACGAAAATGTACTTAAAATTTGTTTATTTCTCTTTGTTTTGTTTTGTTTTATGAGATTCGTTTGCAAAGTTTATGTACAAAAATGAGCAACGTATTGTTATAAATTGCTTGTTACTTACTGGGTTTACATGTCAGATGCTTACTCCATGCGCCTTTATTGCACGTATTCTTCACTGTTTTGAGCTGATTCCGGTTACCATTGTCCGTCATATCGTAGCCTTCGACGCACGAAAATAACACTGACTCTCCACTTATTATGTCTCGCCCTGCTGACATGTATCTGTGAGATGAACTGTCCTTGTACTGCATTTCCGCCGATGCAGCAAGATCACAGTGTTCTGGTATGTTAGAGAGAGCATTGCATTATTGTATGCAAGAAATCAAAAACCTTACAATACAATAAGGCAAAAAACATCTTTCATCGAAAGAAGATCCATCGAGAAATGTATTTTATTATTGTACAATATTGCTGTGCTCTTTAATACGGCAATACAAATAAACCCGACGTCGGTACTCATAGATTGTAGGAGGTATAGTTTAACGATTGAATGGAAGTTAATTACCGCTGCATTGTGCGGTGAGCGAGACAGTTGATAATAAATAATAATGTATGTCTGATTCTGTCCTTACTTCATGTCCAGGGACCGACACTTACTTTCTACGCAGCCATACATTAATGTCCAAGACCCAAAGGAGCACCTAGATTGGTAGCTGTGAGCGAACCTTCCAGTTTTGTTGTTATAAATCTCGTATTCATCTGCATTTGCGCAATTTGCTGTTGCCTGAAATTGAATTTTCTTTAAATTTACATCATTCATCATAAATTCATCATAAAACATTATGACCTGTGAAAAGTAATGATGGCTAATCATATGCATTCCACACATGCTGGATACTATTACATAATAGTCTCTAGTCGTGTAATATTTGTGAAAATTGTATTTTAGGACACTTGTAATGCCAAAGCAAACCATACATATTGACAGAAGGTTTCCCGTCATGTGATATTGATTTGTAAAAGTTCGTAGTAAATTCTGGACTGTTTTTCATGGGTGATGCAAATGATGCAAAGCTATCAAACTGAATTAAGTATTAATAAGAAACCAAGAAATGAAGTTAGATTAATAAAATATATTATGTCAACTGTAAACATAAACAAAAGTACAGTTAACAAAATTGTTCGACTCAGAATTAAACACCTCACTTTGTGGGATACCTCCGCTAAAAGGGGCACTTTTCTTCAGAATTTGTTTTGCCCACTTAGCTTAATTAGCAACGTTTATTCGTATATTCATAAAATAAAAATAACATATTTGTGACAGAGATACATTATATTTCTTTAAAAAGTTAACAATGACGTCTGATTTTGAGTTTAAAAACAGGCACTTAGTTTTTTATCCTAACACCGCTTTTTGTGTAAAGTAACTAAACATTTTTATTTATGGCAAAGCTAGGATTCAGACACCAAAATGTGGTTTGACCATAATTTCCATTTAAGACAATTTTTGTAAGTGTAAAACTTTAACTTTCTTTTTACAGTTCCAAACACACCTAGATTAAAACAACAACAACAAACCCGACTCACCGTGACATCATGATCAAACCAATCGTTTTTACTTGAAGGAGGGGAAAATATGAGGTGAGGATAATTGGTACTGTCTGGTGCCTTGCATCTTTCTGAAATGTCAGATAACATATACGGGGTTGTCCATCCGTATTTTGTTAGTGTTGTCAAACACTCCGTAGAATTGCCATATGCAGTAGAGAGGTATTTTATACTTTTACTGATTTGTAACGTCAGTATATTACTGTACAGTTCAACAAAGTTGGAATTAATTTCGATATGTAGTGTAGTGTATCCTCGTTTGTTTTGCTTACATACTGGATTTCTTAATACACGAGAGTGTAGTCTAGCTGAAATTAATCATTTACTCGCTGGACTGGCAAAAGTAATCTTCGTATTCTTTCGCGCATCATAAGCCCATAATGTATTTTGATAGTTCTTATTTTCTGAAATTTGGTATTGTTAGCTTTGTTTCTTTACGTTTAATATGAATTCAATAAGTCATTTAGTAAGGTAGCAGCTTTAATCTTGAAAACGTTTATTGCACTTACACTTCTTTAAAACATCTTCTAGTCAGCATAAGAATAAATAAATGTAATTCACTTTTTTCACAATTTTACGAAAATGTACTTAAAATTTGTTTATTTCTCTTTGTTTTGTTTTGTTTTATGAGATTCGTTTGCAAAGTTTATGTACAAAAATGAGCAACGTATTGTTATAAATTGCTTGTTACTTACTGGGTTTACATGTCAGATGCTTACTCCATGCGCCTTTATTGCACGTATTCTTCACTGTTTTGAGCTGATTCCGGTTACCATTGTCCGTCATATCGTAGCCTTCGACGCACGAAAATAACACTGACTCTCCACTTATTATGTCTCGCCCTGCTGACATGTATCTGTGAGATGAACTGTCCTTGTACTGCATTTCCGCCGATGCAGCAAGATCACAGTGTTCTGGTATGTTAGAGAGAGCATTGCATTATTGTATGCAAGAAATCAAAAACCTTACAATACAATAAGGCAAAAAACATCTTTCATCGAAAGAAGATCCATCGAGAAATGTATTTTATTATTGTACAATATTGCTGTGCTCTTTAATACGGCAATACAAATAAACCCGACGTCGGTACTCATAGATTGTAGGAGGTATAGTTTAACGATTGAATGGAAGTTAATTACCGCTGCATTGTGCGGTGAGCGAGACAGTTGATAATAAATAATAATGTATGTCTGATTCTGTCCTTACTTCATGTCCAGGGACCGACACTTACTTTCTACGCAGCCATACATTAATGTCCAAGACCCAAAGGAGCACCTAGATTGGTAGCTGTGAGCGAACCTTCCAGTTTTGTTGTTATAAATCTCGTATTCATCTGCATTTGCGCAATTTGCTGTTGCCTGAAATTGAATTTTCTTTAAATTTACATCATTCATCATAAATTCATCATAAAACATTATGACCTGTGAAAAGTAATGATGGCTAATCATATGCATTCCACACATGCTGGATACTATTACATAATAGTCTCTAGTCGTGTAATATTTGTGAAAATTGTATTTTAGGACACTTGTAATGCCAAAGCAAACCATACATATTGACAGAAGGTTTCCCGTCATGTGATATTGATTTGTAAAAGTTCGTAGTAAATTCTGGACTGTTTTTCATGGGTGATGCAAATGATGCAAAGCTATCAAACTGAATTAAGTATTAATAAGAAACCAAGAAATGAAGTTAGATTAATAAAATATATTATGTCAACTGTAAACATAAACAAAAGTACAGTTAACAAAATTGTTCGACTCAGAATTAAACACCTCACTTTGTGGGATACCTCCGCTAAAAGGGGCACTTTTCTTCAGAATTTGTTTTGCCCACTTAGCTTAATTAGCAACGTTTATTCGTATATTCATAAAATAAAAATAACATATTTGTGACAGAGATACATTATATTTCTTTAAAAAGTTAACAATGACGTCTGATTTTGAGTTTAAAAACAGGCACTTAGTTTTTGATCCTAACACCGCTTTTTGTGTAAAGTAACTAAACATTTTTATTTATGGCAAAGCTAGGATTCAGACACCAAAATGTGGTTTGACCATAATTTCCATTTAAGACAATTTTTGTAAGTGTAAAACTTTAACTTTCTTTTTACAGTTCCAAACACACCTAGATTAAAACAACAACAACAAACCCGACTCACCGTGACATCATGATCAAACCAATCGTTTTTACTTGAAGGAGGGGAAAATATGAGGTGAGGATAATTGGTACTGTCTGGTGCCTTGCATCTTTCTGAAATGTCAGATAACATATACGGGGTTGTCCATCCGTATTTTGTTAGTGTTGTCAAACACTCCGTAGAATTGCCATATGCAGTAGAGAGGTATTTTATACTTTTACTGATTTGTAACGTCAGTATATTACTGTACAGTTCAACAAAGTTGGAATTAATTTCGATATGTAGTGTAGTGTATCCTCGTTTGTTTTGCTTACATACTGGATTTCTTAATACACGAGAGTGTAGTCTAGCTGAAATTAATCATTTACTCGCTGGACTGGCAAAAGTAATCTTCGTATTCTTTCGCGCATCATAAGCCCATAATGTATTTTGATAGTTCTTATTTTCTGAAATTTGGTATTGTTAGCTTTGTTTCTTTACGTTTAATATGAATTCAATAAGTCATTTAGTAAGGTAGCAGCTTTAATCTTGAAAACGTTTATTGCACTTACACTTCTTTAAAACATCTTCTAGTCAGCATAAGAATAAATAAATGTAATTCACTTTTTTCACAATTTTACGAAAATGTACTTAAAATTTGTTTATTTCTCTTTGTTTTGTTTTGTTTTATGAGATTCGTTTGCAAAGTTTATGTACAAAAATGAGCAACGTATTGTTATAAATAGCTTGTTACTTACTGGGTTTACATGTCAGATGCTTACTCCATGCGCCTTTATTGCACGTATTCTTCACTGTTTTGAGCTGATTCCGGTTACCATTGTCCGTCATATCGTAGCCTTCGACGCACGAAAATAACACTGACTCTCCACTTATTATGTCTCGCCCTGCTGACATGTATCTGTGAGATGAACTGTCCTTGTACTGCATTTCCTCCGATGCAGCAAGATCACAGTGTTCTGGTATGTTAGAGAGAGCATTGCATTATTGTATGCAAGAAATCAAAAACCTTACAATACAATAAGGCAAAAAACATCTTTCATCGAAAGAAGATCCATCGAGAAATGTATTTTATTATTGTACAATATTGCTGTGCTCTTGAATACGGTAATACAAATAAACCCGACGTCGGTACTCATAGATTGTAGGAGGTATAGTTTAACGATTGAATGGAAGTTAATTACCGCTGCATTGTGCGGTGAGCGAGACAGTTGATAATAAATAATAATTTATGTCTGATTCTGTCCTTACTTCATGTCCAGGGACCAACACTTACTTTCTACGCAGCCATACATGAATGTCCAAGACCCAAAGAAGCACCTAGATTGGTACCTGTCGGCGAACCTTCCAGTTTTGTTGTCATATATCTCGTATTCATCTGCATTTGCGCAAATTGCTGTTGCCTGAAATTGATAGTTTTATACATTTACATATACAATTCACAAATTAACGGAAATTTTAAAAACAACCGCAATATATTCAAAGGTTTCAGGCGCACTTTTCACATTTTAACTGTCTTCTTGCATGTAGCTATCAAAGTGAATGAAGTATAAACAGAAAAAAAAGAAATAAATGAAGACCGATTAATAACAGTTATTATGTCAACTGTCAACATACAGAAAGGTACAGTCAACAAAATTGTTCGGCTAAGGCTTAAACACCAATTAGGTACAGAGAAACCTTGCTGGAGGTTACCACAATAAGTGCGGTTTCCCGTTTAAAGGGGAATTTCTTCAAAACCGTTTTTTCGCACTAAGAATACTTGAAAAAGTTCAAGCTTAAAATATATTAACATATATATAATAGAGATACATAATATTTCTTTAAAGAGTCAAATTGACATTTCACATTGAGTTCAAATACAAACACATAGTTTTTTCCCCACATCGGATTTTGTGTAAAGTTACCAAACCATTTCATTAATGTCAAAGCTACGATTTAGACAACAAAATGTGGATTGACCATGATATCCATTTTAGACAATTTTGGGAAGTGCAAACATAAACTTTGTTCTAAACGCATCTAGATTAAACAACAAAAACAACAACAACAACAAACCCGACTCACCGTTACATCATGACCAAACCAATCGTTTTTACTTGAATGATGGACAAATTTGAGACGAGGATAAATGGTACTGTCTGGTGCTTTGCAGCTTCCTGAAATAACGAATAACATATACGTTCGTATTTTGTTCATGTTGTCAAACAATTTGGGGAATGTTTATATGCAGTAGTGTGGTATTTTATACTTAACGTGATTTGTAAATTCACTATAGTGTCTTTACAGTTCAGAATTGTTGAAATGTATTGCGGTATTTAATGTAGTGTATCCGTGGTCGTTTTGCTTACATAAGGGTTTTGTTAATGCGGGAAACAACGAGATTTATTGAATTTAATTGACAGATAATTAAAACTGCTAATTTGTGTGAAAAAGAAGTAAACACAGTTCAACATTATTGGTTACACCTGGTACCACCGCATGCACCTTATTCGAACAGAGATCTCGAAATTTCAACCCAATGCCGGTGACAGCATGTTACACATACTTCTACAAATAAATATGTTTTTGGAATAAATATTATTATATACAAGACGTCTTACTGTTTTAAGATTATTGTATAACAAAGTAAGTGTACGAACAAAAGATACAAACAGTTCTTACTTGGTAAACAAGGTGGAAAGTCAATCACGCCGTATGAACATGTTTTATCCACCGACGGTTCCCTGCTCTGGAACTCGTACAATTTATTGGCACATGAAACACTGACACTATCATCATGATAGATTATATCGTCGACTGATGTCCCATTCGGATATCTGATATCGTATGTATTTCTGGAATCCTTTAGATGACAGCGGGCTAAAATGTGAAAGAAATTACTTTAGACTAAACCCATCTATGAAAAATGTATTACATTCCAAAAACGACGTGTTTTGTTTAATGTTTATAGCTCGTCAAATTGTTTCAACACTATATGCACAAGTGACACCAACTGACTAGAAAGCCTTAAAAATACATGTATTAGTAGAGTTTACAACATTATTATTATTATTATTATTATTATTATTATTATTATTATTATTATTATTATTACTTCTTCTTCTTCTTCTTATTATTATTATTATTATTATTATTATTCGATAGTCGGTCAATAACTCCTCGGTTCAAGATATTTTTGTGTTGAATTTTGCACTTTCTTAGAAATTATCATTGCGATTATATTTACTTGAAAAGTATAGTTGAGTGGCATAACATTCCTCGTGAACCAATCAATGGCATATTCAGTTTGGAAACCAATTATAGTTAATAAATATGCAGTCATTTATTAAATAATGATCCTTTTATAGTTACCTATTTATTCTACTGTTGTAGTGTGTGTGTGTGTGTGTGTGTGTGTGTGTGTGTGTGTGTGTGTGTGTGTGTGTGTGTGTGTGCGTGCGTGCGTGTGAGTGTGTGTGTGTATATATATATATATATATATATATATATATATATATATATATATATATATATATATATTTATACAAGGAATAAGTATTAAATACCTGCACGCCGTATTTACTAAATTGAAATGTATACAAATGTCTTGCTTTCGCTTTCGTATAAACAATGTTAAAGAGTTTTCTTACTAATTTGTTCCTTTATATATTTAACCGTAAATACATGTTTATCATTCGCTTTTGTATAAACTTTGCTAACAACAGTTTAATATAATATAAACAACTGTAGGTATTTCTTGACACATAAAATTGCAGAGTTTTGTTGTTGTTGTTGGTATTGTTGTTGTTTTGACAATGCACAGTTGTGACATTTTATGCTGTAATGTTCATGGTATATTGTCTTTTCTAAGCATGCACGGTAGGAACACAATGATAAAACCTGGGGGATTTTTCTTGTACATTTAAATCAATAATATTTCAATTTGAATATAAAATATGTATGTTATATTAATGATAGGGTATGTATATGAGCGCCCGTGCGTATGAGCGTGTAGTGGTGAGTGTGCGGGTGCGGGCGTGGTGGGGCCGGGTAGCGGCATATGTGTATATCAATAATGTTAATAACAGAAGAAAATAAATGCTACCAGTTGGCATAAATCGAGATAATGCTTTTTGTCTAAACTCGAATGTTGTACGTAACTTTATCGATACATTGACATGTATTCAATTTAAGAAAATATGTATCAATAATTTAAGAATAACTTGATTTATAAGAAAAGAGCATATTTTGTTAATGCACATATAAATGTTATATGTTATTGTATGCATAGTGCAACTACATCTTATTTGTGTATAATTGTATGTAAATAATGGAAAAAATAACGGATTGTCGAGTGTTTGAACCATTACAATAATAAATGTTGGATGATAATTAAGAGGTTTGCAACTGTTAAAGTGAGAAATCACAATAACAATCCATATTTGAAGACAATATGCTTTTATGACCTATAACAAATTCGAGCTTTGTCAACAAACATGGAAGGAAATGGAAAATAACACTTACTGATATTGAAAGCTCTATGGAGAAAACAATCCTGAATAATTTACAAAATGCTTAGAAATTTGTGGGATTAAATGTCTAATTCTGTTTAAAGTCCTCAAAATAATTACCATTTTTTTACATTTTCAAATTTAAAAAATGATGTTTTTTAATAATCTATATGCAATTTACATGATTTCCGTAAATAAATTGTCATTCAATAGGGTAGGTCCTCCTTATAAGAAACACTCCTGACTCAAAGTGCAAATGTCGTTTTACATATTGATAATACATTTATCTATTGAAATGGAATGCTTGTAACATTTCAAACTGAATGCCATAAATGAACTGTAGTAAAAATAAATATAATAACAATTATTCTTCAATCACCACAACTACAATGTAAGTTTTATGTTTTACCGATGTCGTTGATTTACCTTTATACATTTCTGACACGTACGCCTTGTTACCATTATCTTGATTCACAGTGATGTATAATACCTTTGTCTTTATTTTTGTATTAAGTTTAAGACAATATTTTGCCATGGTTAAGAATTTATGTTCATACTCAGCTTTTTTGTAAGAAAAAAGTTTGATATTCAACAATAATTATTTTCCAAACGACTAGCGCCATTTGAAACATGTATTTAAATTTAATATTTTAACTTGTGTGTAAAATGCAGTTTCTATACTAGTCCATTTTACAGTATTTTTTGGCAACCTATCATACAATAAACACATTTACGAAGAAAAAAGATTATAGCTTTTATCTTAATACCTCTCTCTTTTGACATGTTCAAAAGTAAGTCCTTTTGCTGATTTCCATCTTGTCTAACATATCATAAGATTTGTTCTTAAGAAACACATTTGTTTCCCTATGTGTTTTTGTATCACCTCCACATGCTTTGTATAGAGTCATACATAAATGTATTTATCTTTACAAATAAGCCTGATACATTGTTTGAAACTGTTAATAACGCTACCGTTCTCCAGTACGCCACTATTTTATTAACTATTTATCTACCTCACTTTAGTTTCAGACTCCTAAGTATTTGCCCCTACTGACTCGCGCTTTAAAGTAAAAAAGGTATCCGCATGTATGTACACAGTGCTATTGACATGCTTTTTATAAGTCATATGAGATTTCCGTTTTCAAGGTCTTCCGTCAAATACGCACGAACAAGAGGTGCTTTTTTAAAAGACCTGTTTTCCAAAAAAATGGCGTCGTTTGAATATACTGAGTCAATCAGATTTTAAATTGATGTTTGTTACTTTCGAAAAATACTGAATGTCGTTTAAAAACATTTTTATCTTGCTAAGATGTCGATCAAAAGCACAACAAATGAAACTTAATACCTACCAGGACCACACTCCGGTATGGGTGGCTTCCATGTTCCATTGTTGTTGCGAGAGGTCCGGTCTGACTCTACACCTAGATACGTCTGTATGTTTGATAGGACCACTCTGACCGCCTCCCACCCAGATCGACACTCCAAAATAACATTCTGCCCATGCTGGACTTTACGCCCTACTTTCAATAATGTACGATGAGACCACGTAACGTGATACATATCTCCATTTCTTACTTCCGGAACAGATGCCAGTCCTATAAACGTAAACATACGTGTTGTGTTAATAGACTTGTGCGTGTTTATCTCTCATTGGATAAAGTATCTTTAAACAGCAACGTATTATAATCCTGTACTTTATTGAAAGGTTAAATGGCCAAAGGAAAATAAAATCTGAACAGAAATGAAACAACGATTTTAAAAATAAAAGATTACGTTCGGTTTTACCTTTATGGTGTGTGCAGAGGAATGACATACGGTTTTTAATTTTTATAGGACATACTTTTTCAATGCAAAGAAAAGAAAGTCATACCGTAACATGATGGTATCTCATTCTCCGTTAACGCCCATTCCTCGTTGTCTAAACAATACATTTCTTTCGGGGATCCCGGCAGAAGGTCAGCCTCTCCTTCAGTGCATCTTAAATATGAGCGTCAATTTATTTTAAATCTAGCAAATTTCCAAACTAGACATCATCTATTACAAACTAAACCATACCATTATAGTTTATGTAGATCAAAGTCGACAATATTGACAAAACCATGCGACTGTGCTATTTATGTAAAACGAGAACAACAAAATACAGTAGAACATTTCTAAATAGACATTGTAAGTAAAAAATATCTATAATACTTTCTCAATATGGTTGAATCAATAAATAGTGTGCTAACATCCAAGGCTAACTCGTTTTAAGCATGTCATTGTCTAAAAATGGGACGGGATGGGATTAGCCGGCATTTTTGCCGATACTGTGCAGCGACATTTCTATCATTATAGCACAGGGGCACTTATGAGGTGCCCAGGGACTGAACCCGGCCGGTCCATTATACTGACACCGACGAGTCAGGCGTAATGCTGTCCCCGTAGCCCCGAGCGTTAGGAGGGAAGCCACTACTACCAACTTTAAAGTCTTTGGTATGACCCGGCCGGGGTTCGAACCCACGACCTCCCGATCCGCAAGCCGACGCTCTACCATCTAAAAATGGGAAGGTTGTAATAATTTTATTTCTATTCAATAAAATGTTTATACTTGTTCTTCTTATAACGAAGTATGTCTAGCTGTTTCTCTCCTCAAGGTACCGTGTGGATATTATGTTTCACTTATCGACGTCATAACTTATCGAAGAAAACGTCAGCGCTTGGACATTTCCTATTCAAATACATCGGTTTTCTTGGCATTGTTTGCATCTTAGAAACCCGTCAGGAAGTGCGAGGTTTGAGCTCTGTAAACCGGTCTAAGCAGCACAGTCGGTCACTTTTGACGACTGACCGTGTCAGGCGGTAACTGTTGGTTTTGCTCTTTTTGTTTAATGACTCATCACAGCTTTGTTCTTACGTTTACGTTCTGTGTCTTTTAAAACTTTGGTTTATTGGTGCAATGTTCATAGAACTTTGTCATATTTCCTTATTATTGATTGTATGGTTTTCTCTATTTTATTATTTATTTTTGTTTACAATAATTACCAACACATTGTTAAACAATTTCTGTTCTGTAATTATTTTGTTTGAATTTAAAGTGAACTATTTAAAATAAACTATTTAGTAAAATTTATAATGAGATCAGCTAAAAGTGAATAATGCCGTTATTTTTCTGAACAAAGATTGCCCGATTCTATTAATCATGTATACCTGTTATCACCTTTAGATGTTTAATAGAAGTACCGATTTATGAGTAGTGGTATGAACTCCTTATGACGTCATCATGTTAAGACCTAAACCTGGTATTTTAAAGTAAATTGTTACGCAATAAAGTTAATCACATTCACAACTGAATAACAATTATAACATATGGGGCGACGGAAAATAATACAAACAATAGGCTTTACTAAATATTTTGACAAAAATTCTCTTTGCTATACAAATAAATATATAATATATACATATACGTATACATATACAATATATATATTTAATATATATATATATATATATATATATATATATATATATATATTTAATATATATATGAACAGGTCCCGAGGTAGATATAAATTTAAGCGGCAGAAGTGGCCAATGTGTGTGAACAGAACATAAATTAATGTTACTTCCATTGCTGTCAAAGTATCGGATGCTTTAATGCTTCTGTCTATTCTTTTCCACGGAGGAAGTACCGTCAGCTAACTACAGATGCGGCTAAATGAGGAGCAATCCAGCAAAACTGTTCCATGTATGATTGCATTTGACAGTGTTATTTAATATATGTATTGACTACATATTTGTCTTTCGAATCATTTTGTTTTGAAAACACAACAATAACATAAACGTGCTAATTAATCGTTTTGTTTTGTTTTGTTCTTAGGAGAGTTTCTTTTGAGCACTAACTCAGTTATAATAATATTCCACTATTTAGATATCAGCACAATTGAAAAGAGACTATATTTTTTTTTCTGACAATTTCTGTAGCAACTATTTTCTGACGCTGTTGTTTGTGATGCGGATTTATTTTAATTAGACACAGCTCTAGTTATTCATCTAATAGTGGCGGTTAGAACAATTGTCCGATTAGCAATTTTTTCAACCAAATATATGAATAAAATTTTATTGAAGAGTCAAAGTGTGGCTATCATAGGCGCTGGAGTGCGACGCCTATATATGGAATGCTCGCTGAAATTATGGGGAAAGTCTGTTCTGCGGACGTTCTCCCCCTGATAAATTCGGGTCATTATTTGGTAAAATCTATTTTATTTATTTTATATGTATTTTTGTGTGTCTGTAACTCATGCAAATATGGCAGGAAACAAGAGATTTTAGTTTATTTCTTTCTGTTGCTAAACATTTAACGTAAATGTACACAGAGACTTTGTACGCACTTACGTACGAAAGAAGATAGAAATGTTCTTCGGTACGGTCTTTGATGTTCGGACTGCATGTTAACAAATTGATTTCTATTAGCAACAAAACAGCCCATGGTCAGAAAAAGCTTGTTCTGAACAGTTGGAGTATGCTCGGCAGAATCTGGCTTAGAATGCCATGTTAATGCAATATTTAAAGATACTCGTAATATACATAAACGATTTCTGTAAGGTCCGCGCAAATCTAAAAATAATATTTTCAGTGCTGACATTATGCAGGAATGCTTTTATAGCATCTCTGAAGAGTTTGTGGTCGAGAGATTATGTTTTTTTACTCTGGATCGTAAGGATTCAAATTTAAACCCTATCCCAGTCAGAAAAAAAATGTTTCAAAATGATTTTTTTAAAGATTCGGGTGTTCAGTTCGCTTGCATAAGAGAAACGAGCAACACACCAAGAACGCCTTTATTAAGTGCTTGAAGTGTTATTGGACAAGAGGTTAAGATAATGGATCGGATAGTTCCGAATTAAAGTCATAAACCCGTTATTACAAGTTTTCAAAAAGATCTTATTAACGATTTGGATGATCATTAAAGAACACACCACCACACGAACAAAGTATTTATAACATATTGTGTTCTTGGTCAAGAGGTTAAGATTATGAACTCGGGACCGGGGGGTTCTGTGTTCAAACCCTAGACCTGACATGAGATTTTGTTCCTTGTCCAAGACTTTTATTACATGAACTTTTTGCAAAATACTGGATAGGCTGAGACTAATTAATAATTCTTTACACCCAGATTTACTAAATTTGTAGTATCCATCTTTTACATTATTAACATATTGCTTCTATTATAAGTCAGTTTTATATTTAGTAGTTTTTCGGTCCTATATTGAATGACATACAACCGTTCACTTTTCAGCAACTTTTATTACGTTTTATACCTAATGTCAGTTCAGTGTGTAATTATAAACCACAATAGCACATAGTTAAGTAATACCATTGCTTTGTTACAATATATGTTCCATCGGGATTAAGGACATACCAGATCGTTCTGTTTTTACTGTTTCTCCCAGTTTGTCTTCATCCATTTCACTTTAAATGTGTGAAGTAGGTTAAGTTTAGGAAATAAATCACATTGTTCTATGAATGCACAATCCAGATACAAAAATGCTTCGTTATAAAACAACATTGAAAAAAAAGACACCTGGAAAGAAAAACATACCATGTTCCAGAAAAATACTACCTAAACAATACCTTATACCTAATACCTACCTAAACAATACCTTATACCTAATACCTACCTAAACAATAATGATTTGTGTAATGTTAGGCTGCTACATGTGCATTTTCTGCTTATACACTTTACTTTCATGAATGTAGCTATAAATTGAGGTAATCTTCGCAACGTTTTTTTTTCTTCTTCTACTTCTTCTTCTAAATCAACATGATCTTGCGTAAACAAGAAGGCGTAATTGTTATCGGTCCGTAGAACTACAACTTCACCTTAATTTTACTATACACTACAAGGCCACCAAGATGTGTACTGCTCAATACACACTACAACGTCACAATGTTCGGTCATACACACTACAACGTCACAATGTTCGGATATACACACTACAACGTCACAATGTTCGGTCATACACACTACAACGTCACAATGTTCGGATATACACACTACAACGTCACAATGTTCGGATATACACACTACAACGTCACAATGTTCGGTCATACACACTACAACGTCACAATGTTCGGATATACACACTACAACGTCACAATGTTCGGATATACACACTACAACGTCACAATGTTCGGATATACACACTACAACGTCACAATGTTCGGTCATACACACTACAACGTCACAATATTCTGACATACACACTACAACGTCACAATGTTCGGTCATACACACTACAACGTCACAATGTTCGGATATACACACTACAACGTCACAATGTTCAGTCATACACACTACAAGGCCACCAAGATGTGTACTGCTCAATACACACTACAACGTCACAATGTTCGGTCATACACACTACAACGTCACAATGTTCGGATATACACACTACAACGTCACAATGTTCGGTCATACACACTACAACGTCACAATGTTCGGATATACACACTACAACGTCACAATGTTCGGTCATACACACTACAACGTCACAATGTTCTGACATACACACTACAACGTCACAATGTTCGGATATACACACTATAACGTCACAATGTTCGGTCATACACACTACAACGTCACAATGTTCGGTCATACACACTACAACGTCACAATGTTCGGATATACACACTACAACGTCACAATGTTCGGTCATACACACTACAACGTCACAATGTTCGGTCATACACACTACAACGTCACAATGTTCGGATATACACACTACAACGTCACAATGTTCGGTCATACACACTACAACGTCACAATGTTCGGTCATACACACTACAACGTCACAATGTTCGGTCATACACACTACAACGTCACAATGTTCGGTCATACACACTACAACGTCACAATGTTCGGATATACACACTACAACGTCACAATGTTCGGATATACACACTACAACGTCACAATGTTCGGTCATACACACTACAACGTCACAATGTTCGGTCATACACACTACAACGTCACAATGTTCGGTCATACACACTACAACGTCACAATGTTCGGTCATACACACTACAACGTCACAATGTTCGGATATACACACTATAACGTCACAATGTTCGGTCATACACACTACAACGTCACAATGTTCGGACATACACACTACAACGTCACAATGTTCGGATATACACACTACAACGTCACAATGTTCGGATATACACACTACAACGTCACAATGTTCGGTCATACACACTACAACGTCACAATGTTCGGATATACACACTACAACGTCACAATGTTCGGTCATACACACTACAACGTCACAATGTTCGGATATACACACTACAACGTCACAATGTTCGGTCATACACACTACAACGTCACAATGTTCGGATATACACACTACAACGTCACAATGTTCGGATATACACACTACAACGTCACAATGTTCGGATATACACACTACAACGTCACAATGTTCGGTCATACACACTACAACGTCACAATGTTCGGATATACACACTACAACGTCACAATGTTCGGATATACACACTTCAACGTCACAATGTTCGGATATACACACTACAACGTCACAATGTTCGGTCATACACACTACAACGTCACAATGCTCTGACATACACACTACGTCACAATGTTCTGACATACACACTACAACGTCACAATGTCGGACAGACACACTTCAACATCACAATGTTCGGACATACACTCTACAACGTCACAATAATCTGACCTACACACTACAACGACACAATATTCTGACCTACACACTGCAACGTCACAATGTTCTGACAGACACACTTCAACATCACAATGTTCGGACATACACACTACAACGTCACAATAATCTGACCTACACACTACAACGACACAATATTCTGACCTACACACTACAACGTAACAATATTCTGATGTACACACTACAACGTCAGAATATTCTAACCTACACACTACAACGTCACAATATTCTGATCTACACAATACAACGTCACAATGTTCGGACATACACACTACAACGTCACAATATTCTGATCTACACAATACAACGTCACAATATTCTGACCTACACACTACAACGTTACAATATTCTGGCCTATACACTACAACGACACAATAATCTGACCTACACACTACAACGACACAATATTCTGACCTACAAACTACAACGTCACAATATTCTGACCTACACACTGCAACGTTACAATATTCTGGCCTATACACTACAACGACACAATAATCTGACCTTCACACTACAACGTCACAATGTTCTGACATACACACTACAACGTCACAATGTTCTGACATACACACTACAACGTCACAATGTTCTGACATACACACTACAACGTCACAATGTTCTGACATACACACTACAACGTCACAATGTTCTGACATACACACTACAACGTCACAATATTCTGACCTACACACTACAATGTCACAATATTCTGACATACACACTACAATGTCACAATATTCTGACCTAGACACTACAACGTCACAATGTTCTGACATACACACTACAATGTCACAATATTCTGACCTAGACACTACAACGTCACAATGTTCTGACATACACACTACAATGTCACAATATTCTGGCCTGTACACTACGTCACAATATTCTGACCTTCATACTACAACGCTACAATATTCTGACCTACACACTACAACGTCACAATATTCTGACCTAGACACTACAACGTCACAATATTCTGGCCTATACACTACAACGTCACAATATTCTGGCCTATATACTACAACGTTACAATATTCTGACCTACACACTAGAACGTTACAATATTCTGACCTACACACTACAACGTCACACTATTCAAACCTACACACTACAACGTTACAATATTCTGAACTACACACTAGAACGTTACAATATTCTGACATACACACTACAACGTCACAATATTCTGACCTACACACTAGAACGTTACAATATTCTGACCTACACACTACAACGTCACAATATTCAAACCTACACACTACAACGTTACAATATTCTGAACTACACACTAGAACGTTACAATATTCTGACATACACACTACAACGTCACAATATTCTGAACTACACACTACAACGTCCCAATATTCTGAACTACACACTACAACGTCACAATATTCTGAACTACACACTACAACCTCACAATATTCTGACCTACACACTACAACAGCACAATATTGTGAACTCCATACTGCAATGTCACAATATTTTGAACTACATTTTACAGCAAAGAACTATTTTGTCTAGTAAGGAATGTAATGAAATACTGACATATGCAATCATTTATGCCATTCGCTGTGACGACTGGTTTTGAAACACGATTAACAAGGAGCTAAATACCTTAACCATATGACAATGATATGAAATGAATTGAAACACGATCTTTTTACATTAAAATAACCGAGGCCTAGCTTTTTGTGCATTTTTTTCTTTGAAAGCGCAGATTGAATAATGTTTCTAACTGTTAATATGTCCCATAAAATAATTAAAAAACCCAACTTAAGTACAATACCTGTCGTCATGGCAACTTTTTGCATTTACCATTTCAGCACATACGATAATGTAAAATAACGTAAAGTTACTTACAGAAATAGCGCAACACCATGCACAGCCCGGTTGTCAAGATAAAAGATTTCCCCGTTGTAGAATGGTTTCTCTATGAGAGGACACATTGGTTCTGTAAGAAGAAAATCATTAGTTCAATCAACATTATAATTGTGATATTTAAATGAGTACATTATGAGTAGTCATTATACAAATAAAGACTTGTGTTAAGGTCCGTATATAGTTTTAAGGACCTGGGTAATGTCGTATCGACAGAGGGCGCAGTCAATATCATATTAGCCAGATCCGCAAAAATTACTTGATTTATCACATGATTTCCCTGGTTTCCATTCAATACTCCCTTTGCATATTTTCTTATACCACATACCCTTTGAATTTAAAGCGTTTTGATTGGTCGAGCGCTGGTCATGTGAGAGTCAATATAAAGTGAGATTGACTCGAGAATGTTCTCACGCGAGAACCGAGAAAATAATACTGACGGTCGTGTTCTTTTTACGCGCAATATTGTTACAACAACATGGCGTCTTGTAGAAGTAATCGACAGTTTCTCGGTGTGTCGGATGATGATTTGGTAACATTAGGGGAAAATGTAACACAGACAAGAACAAAAAAAAAAATGTCACCTCGGTAGTGCATGCTTTTTGTGATTATATGTCGAGGGAAAATGTGACAACAGACTGTTAGATCGACATCAGCGAACGTTTTATGCTGAATTGAGAAGCGCTAATGGCTTGTTGTATAAATATAACAATGATATCGTAATTTAAAAGGGTATGTGATATAATAAGTAAAGACTTATGTTTCGATTTATATATAGTTTTGCGGACCTGGCTAATGTGATTAAGACCTTAAACTGAGTCGTCAGTCATTATCACATTACCCAGGTCCTTAAAACTATATATTGACTTCAATACATGTCTTTATGTGTATAATATGAAACTAGTGTAATAAAGCTTTTTGACTGATGACGTCGAGAAGGCGCTATATAGAGTCCTATATAGAAGACGAATCGCTTTTACAACCGGTGTCCGTATTACAAACGTTTACATTCATGAACATTATAAAATTCTAATTAGAAATTAGTCGTGAATGTTTTATAGATACTTGTGTAGGAACGTACAAGTTATACTTTAAGTCATGAGTGGCATTTTAAACACAGGCATTGTTTCTGTTGCAAGCAGTTTCCGAGTCACGTCTAATATACGCACGCCTTTTTCTTGGATGTGAAAAGACGGAAACAATAAAGATAATTTTCAAACTGTGGGATCTGGACCAGCCCTGGTGTTCGATATCTCTATGTGTGCTACTTAAAAGGCGTGGATAGTTTAATTTATATGTGCTACATAAAAGGCGTAGATATCCCAAACCGATTCACTTCGGCCCGAGTCACGCAATCTGAGATAGAGACCCCAACACCACATTGTCCGGAACAACCTTACGATAATGTAGACAGTAGTAGTAATAAAAATTGTTGTTTCGACGCGTACTAAGGGTAGTTTCTTTTTACCTCAAAAGTCAAAGTAATTTACTCAACTGTAACAAACAGGATCCTCCCCTTCCCACTGTCCGTTTTCATTGCATCGTCTCGTTGAGGGACCTTTAAGCCTGTACCCTGAAACGAATTGTGACATACAGGTAAATGCAAACAGTTTAAATCAAACATACTTTTTTCTGACCGGACCTGGCAGTGCAATCGGTAGAGAGTCGGCTCCAGATACGGGACATACCACAGTCGTAAAAAAATGGTAGTGGTATAGCTCCCTTGCAAACGCTCAAGCAAATATAAGGGTAGTGCCATGACTGGTTGTCCCGGTGTCAGGATAATGTGACTGGGCGTGGTATCATGTCAGGTTTTCACAGCATGCTATACACAGTGAAGGCAGCACTATATCTGCTTCAAGTGGACACCGTCTCCAGATAACTGAAATACTATTGGAGGGACGATAAACCCAATAAACAGAAACATAATTATTTCTAAAAGTTACCCCCATATAGACCAGTGTCTGTTTTCCACTATTGTCATTTTGTCTCGAGTTCTTCCTTTTCTAGAACCATTACCGTTGTAGTTACTTCCCAGGGCAATGTATAGTTTTAAACACGTTATCCTAGGACTGGCATCTTGATAGGATTAAGGATCGGATACAGAACCCTCTGCTCTCGAGTTCAGCTTTCGGCACGTTCACAGATGCTACATAATTGACATAGTCTTAAATGGGCCATCGACAAGGCTTTTGAGACAACGTTTAGTGACTGTTTCTTTTCACTTTGACCGGTCGCAATAGCTCAATTGGTAGAGCATCGGCTTGCGGATCGGGAGGTCGCGGGTTCAAACCCCGGCCGGGTCAAACCAAAGACTTTAAGTTGGTAGAAGTGGCTTCTCTACTAACGCTCGAGGCTAGGGTGGCAGCATTACGGCTGACTCGTCGGTGTCATTATAACGGACCGGCCGGGTTCAGTCCCTGGGCACCTCATAAGTGCCCCTGTGCTATAATGATAGAAATGTCGCTGCACAGTATCGGCCAAAATGCCGGCAAATCCCATTCCTCTTTTAACTTACTACTATTCAAGCCGAGTACGGAATATATTTCTCATGTTAACATTCTGTTATAAAACCTTCACTTGGACATTATTTACTTGAAATGCTTCATCTGTCCTAAGAAGACTATTGACAATAACCTATATGTAACATAAATTGTTGCTAGGACAACAAGTGTATGCATTTGTTGAAGTTTTATAAGTCTTTTATTTCAGTTCCTGTAAAACCATAAAAACAAAACTAATAACATGAAATCCTCACCTACATTTCAAGCATACAATGTTGTGACCTATCTATATGTTTATGCCTGAGGAATTCCGACTAAACAAAATTCGATTTTAAATCTAAAACGTTCTTTCGAGTGACTTTTAAATCCATTTAATAAGGCCTACATTGAATAATTTAAATTTACAATATTTTTAACTGATATTATAAAGATGTTTTGAAGGCCTTGTAAGTCAGAGAGAATATTTTATAAATAATCAGACTGTCAAAATAATCTCTGTAACATAGATTGTTTTAAAACCCCACATGTATTGAACACAAGCGTTATTTCAACAATTTAAACCAATTGACTTAAAATCTACCATTAATCTACTTGAACTTAACAATTTAAGCATTCAATTTTCTTTTGGAGGTATGTTAACCAATGACAGACATGAACTTTAAGACGTGTTCAACGGATAATCCGTCTTACAACGGTCTATCTGTGTAAGGAAGGATATGAGAACACCGTGTTTTGTTTTGGTTTGTCACGTGTTTTACTCACCTCGGTTGCAGTTATATTCGACTATGCTCTTGAAGTCATCTCTCATTCCGTCAAGTGTGTCTTGGAATACATAACCGTTCAATAGTTCATAAATCGGCCGGCACTTCACAGCTGCAACAGGATTTAATTTGTATCATAAACATTCACCCATCGGAACACCTCGGGTAATTCCTTCCTCGGAAAAATCATCTCTCAGATGTATCTGGTGCAATGATACTTACAGAATTATGATTATTTCGTTTGCCGGAAGAAGAGTATACCATAAAAAGTTCTGCACAGAAGCGAATTATTTCATCCTGTAAACTTGTATTTATTAATATAACTGTTCACATCTCGTTAGACATACAACTGTTACAGCATTTTCTGTAGAGATAACACATTATTTGTAGTCGTCGTGTTTTTTTTATAACGCCATAGGCAGCGACATGTTTATTTTTGCGGGGTTTTCCTGCCGTACATCCGAGCGTTGATTCGTGAATTTTCCGAGGCTTTCCGATTGAATCATTTACCCATAACTTTCTGTGTTTATGTGCATTTAACCAATACATTAAAATTGCGAAAGGAAGCCGACACGTAGATGAGTGGTTCCGAACTGACCTCCGATTCCTTTAGCCCGGGTTCGAGTCCTGCAGTTGGCGACAGTGTTCGTTATTATACCCAACCAGACGTCCAATGTTAAATTCAAATAGACGGGACGGTGGTAATTATAGTACTGTTCTTTGATATGATGAACATGTCCTGCGACGTCATCGCTTAGCTTTCAAACACGTCTCGGAATATACCTTAACTGCCTTAGATATGTAAGCCCTTATGTAATATAATAGTGTTACAAGCGTTATTTTATTTATTTATTTATTTATTTAGTATTTCTATCTTTATTATTATTATTATTATTATTATTATTATTATTATTATTATTATTATTATTATTATTATTATTATTATTATTATTATTATTATTGGTGTACAAAGAGCCAAGACACATATCTGGGTAGAACTACCGCAAGTCAGCTGGAAGACCTTCTCACAAAAATAATATATACACGTAGTATTATTAGTAAATTTATTATTCGAAATTGAAATAAAAAAACAAAACATTCATATATACGTTTTAATCTGGACTTACAATATTTGACATTATATTACCGGGCAGTATTAATAATTATAAAGCTAAAAGAATATAAATACATGTTATAATCAGGTATGGATCTAGGGGGTGGGGGATGTATACCACCCTCACCCCCACCCACACCTACCCCCACCCCCACCCCGTCACCAAGCTAGTAAAAGAGTTGTGAAAGCACATACATGTAAGCTTAAAAAAATACTAAGTTTTTAAGGTAAATTATGTCTGTTGACTGCTACTGCGATGTTAGGGTCCCTTATCTAGTATGTACTGCAATACAGTTAAATGGCTCTTGATTCATATCCCCACCACCACAACCACCACCATCACCACAACCACCCCCACCGCCATCACCACCACTACCACCACCACCACCACCCCCACCCCGAACCCCACCACCACCAACAACAACAACCTCATGTAGAGTTAGTATGTGGGTAAGAATAGAGCCCGGATCAGGCTATGACGTCATACTCCGTTATTTTGTCTTTATTTTTATTTATTTTATTTATTTATTTATTTATTATTATTATTTATTTATTTATTATTTGCATTATACTTCACCATGCGTTACGTACGCTCGCATGTTGGTGGCGATCTTGGAACCCATTCCCAGTCGGTTCGGCAAAGAAGCTCCCTGGTTCCTTTCATGATATACCCGGGATTACACGAGAATATCGTGTGTTGTCCTGGACTGTTGTTGTTGTCTAGACGTCGGCCATGCTTTGGGTCATTAAACGACCGACAATACTGCACTGTTGTACAAAAAAATCAAGAATGAATACAGGACTACCGATATTTGTAAAACATTTCTTTACCCTTCTTTTTTTAACGATATTTTTAATACTTCGTTACTTTTCTTAACTAAAGGTATTTTTTCTTTTAAAAATATTTCTTTACTTTTCTTGACTAAATATTAATTTTATTTTTTATTTTCATACATGTACCATATACAAGAACAAGCATTATTATCAAACAAAAGATACCTGGTTTTTATAAAAGCCTCCATAGCTTGCAAAAGAATAGGGCACCTGTTTCACTACACTGCCTCAGTTGAGTACTTCCTAAAACCTCAAAATTCTACTTAGCTGAGAAATCCCGGTAAGATCATTTCACAAAAGCCACTCAACTGAGAAAAACACTTTCTTGCTGGCACCATATTTAAGGCTACTTGCAGCGTTCCTTAAATATTTGAGGAAAACTCAATAGAAATGCTCCTCAAACTGTTAAGAGAAACAAGAACTTGATGAAATGACAAAAAGTTGAGGAAAAATCTCAAAGTTGAAGTTAGGGAGGGTCTAGAGGGAATTAAGTGAAACCGGGGCAGGATCTTAGTTACTGTTAATAAAACATTTGAACGTCCTACAATAACCAAGACAGTATACACTAAACTAACAGTGCTGAAAATAAATTCTTCGTGCCCCTAGGTTATCTCTGTTTGTTTAAACAACGTTCCAATTCCTAATGAATTAAGTACGACTTTAACCATAGTCAGCATTTAAAAAAACTGAACTAAATGCCTAGCTTATTGCTAACGATACGAGTATCAAGCATACTTTAAGATAATTTTGGTATTTAAGAATATATAAGACAAAGTCCTTTGAGCATTGCAACATATACAAAAACTTGAATAGACACAGGACTAAGTATTCACATGCAAGCCAAATGTAAAAGTAAGAACAAATCTTTGATGAGTCATTTAACCATTAACCAAAACAGCATACCAGACAGTTACCGCCTTGGAACGGTCAGTCGGCAATATGGACTGACTGGGGTGCTTAAACTGGTTTTACAGAGCTCTAACCTCGCACTACCTGATGGAACGTGTAAGCAGCAAACAAAGTAGATTCTAATCTGGCATCTACAATACGTAATCTGACTAATTTATAACTACGCCATTTGCCTATGCCTAGCCAAACCGATCTTTATAGAATAAAGGTATAAATATAAAACGTGAAATTTACAGAGTGCCATCTTTCATCGAAAACTTACTCTCGCACTTGAAATCTGGCTTCTGCCATTGCCCGTCATTACACTGGATCCGAAGTGAGCCAGCCTTCAGTACCATGCCTACGTTACACTCGTAGAAAACATGGGAACCGCTAAGAAAGTTGGTTATGGGCGTGAACTTATAGTCCACCATAGCATTTCCAACCTTTAGAGGCGGTTGAGTACAGTTCTTCTCTTTAGGAGCTGCAAAAGCGAAAAGCGAAAAGCAAAACAAATAGTACTTTGTAAATATCTATTGCTTCTTTTCTTAAAAACGGCTAAAAATGTACGAAATGTTTACAGAATAACTTTATAGTAAGAATAAAATGATAAATTTATCAACTAGTATGATAAGTATTTGTTGATTGGGTTTATCGTCCTACCAACAAAATTTCAGTTATGTGGAGACGGTGTCCACTTAAGGCAGATATAGTGCTGCCTTCACCGTGTATAGCATGCCGTGAGCACCTGCCATAATACCACACCCAGTCACATTATCCTGAGGCCGGACCAACCAGTTGTGGAACTACCCTTTTATTTGGTTGAGTGTTAGCAAGGGAGCTATACCACTACCATTTTTAACGACCCGGGACCTCCCGTACCGGGAGTCGACGCTCTACCGATTGCGCTTCCAGGTCCGGTTCTTTGGTAATTAAGCAAATGTGTCTCACCTTCACAAGAGAAATGTGTCTCTGGAGACCACTTGCCATCTTTACAGGTCATCCTCAGGGGCCCTTCTGCTGATTGTGTTGCACCCGGGACACACTTATACTCAACGGTTGTAGACTTGGTATCATTGGTATCATACTCTATATAGTTGTACTGGTAAAATTTATCATAGTCTTTAAGGACCTCTGCAAACGGAATCTTCGGAGGGTCTCCACATTCGCTGGCATCTTCTAAGAAAAGACGGAAAATGTGAAACAGCATGTATTTAACCAATTTACCGTTGTATTTGATACACAGGAACAGTATCGTTTTCGTCTTTATTGACCCCTGCATACTGAATCGTCGGAGGGTCTCCACATATGCTGGGTTCTTGTTTAAAAAGACGGAAAACATGAAACAAAGTCGACACAGACTGGTAATTATCATTTCAGTATGTTTCAAAATGCATCATTTAAATAACAACACAACTATTAGATATACGAACTGTTACTTTGTGTTTCTTTTAATGAAACACACTTATTTGCGATCTACAAGTGCTCAATCGTAAAACCTCGGATAATTCCCGAATCATCTCTCGAATGTATGTAGATAGTCGGATCGTCTCTGCCATTTCCCTAAATGAGACTGCTTTTGTGACAGACGTCAAAATAAAGATAGCAGCTCGGATGACAGCTCACAACAGTATGAAGCCTGTAAAACTTCTATTTGTGGAGGCTTCAATTTTAAATCATCAGCAGACATGCAGCTGTCAAACTCTGCCATTGTTTATGTTGTTGTGCGAACTAAATTTAAGGCATATTCTTCTTCCGATTTCCGGCGAACAAAACGATCGTGATTTCAATAAGTATAATTGCACCAGATACATCCGAGGGATGATTGTCCCGAGGACGGAATTACCCGAGGAGTTCCGATTGTATCAGTGCTGCTAAATTTTACATACTTCAATGTTTTGTTAAAACGTGTGTTGTAAATTATACGAGCAGAACGCTTCGCTCAAAATATCGCACAGTTTGTGAATCATAATTAGTAAGCCTTCTTACCTGATGAGACTCCATTTGTAATAAATAGTCCAATGTACAAAAGCAAAATATGACAACAAATGAGAAACCAAGTAAGTCTAAGCATGATGGCCGACCAGTAGCTCTCTAAACATCAGGGCTAATAGCCGGCTTTATATAACATACTAACATGAGTGTTAACAAACCTTGACTTAAGTGGAAGCACTTATCATAGTTCTATAATAATCCACCAAGTGACTGGCTCACGGGTCAGTCTGTCGCTTAATGTTTATTCCGTTTTGTATCTCGTTTTTTTTTTTCCTTTTATTTGTCCAAGTTTGTGAATCGGTACTGACATTGTCGGGTTTCTTTGTTGTCTCCTTCCGTCCAACTTTCAACGATTCAAGTGAGATTTTTCATGTACAATTTAAATTGTGAAAGATGTTGGTTACATGTGCAACTTAGGAAACACAAATGAACGTCGTGCTACAATATATAATGGCCGTATTCTGGCCTCATGACAAGTCGTGACATAATATTACAAGAAAACCGTTGATGCGAAGCATCAAAGGCGACGCAAACGATTAAAACAAATTTAAAAGAAAGTGTGACATACATTTTCTTAAAACTTAATTAAAGGAGGTATCCTTCAGTTTTCTTTATTCAAATACGTGCAGATAAATAAAATAAAAAAAAAATAAAAAAAAATATAACTCTATGTACCGAATTATGACCCGTATTTAACCAGGCTTATGGAAGTCCGCAAAACAAACTTTCCCTATGTGCAAATTTCAGTGAGCATTCCATATATAGCTCCAGCGCCTCGCCAATAATTGATCGGTGAGTATGGTGCCAAGAAATCTAGAAATTAAAAAAACTAACACAAAGCGTGTTCAAACACATATTTTAAGTAAGAAAGCAAAGTCATATTGAAAGTATTTAATGTTTAATCAAATGGTTTCTATTATCCGATGTTAGTGTCTCTGATGAAGCTGTGTCCCATTTTATAACCTGTATTTTGGGATAGAGGTTTTCTTGCAGCTGAAGACGTGCCTGCTTTCAAATATCCAATGCGCGGTACATTTGATTTACTTCGGAATAATTCCAACCATTGTTTGCACAGCTATACTCGCGTACTGGCTCAAAATGACAAGACCTAAACAACGCTTCTGGGTGCTTTGGTTAGTATCTTTGTAAGATTGCATATTTCTATATTAGTATGTCTAACAAAGACTGATACGACAGTATGACAGGGTCCTATGAGTATTGCAACATATATTTAAATTTGAAAAAAAAAACACGTATGTATTCAAACGGTATTTCAATGTAACGTCAAATAAAATCCAATGTGATTTCAAAGTTACAAAACACTGAGATGATGTGTTACATAAAACATAGTTAACCAACCAATGACCTTGCCAATGGCCGCCTGGGGGTGCTAAACCCAAATTACAAAGCTCTTAATGTTCGGTTCCTGAAGCCGATCAAGATGAAAGGAAACAGTTTAAGAGAGTATATAATTACATATAGAAATGATCGCCTCCCTAACCCACCGTAAAGAAAGGTAGTGACGCCATTTCGGAAGAAGCATGCCCACGTGGTCAGGTAAGTGGGGAAGTAAAATAAATATAAGAACAGCTACAAAAAAATCCCACAAGATCATTTATTTGTTCCCTAGACGAAAAGTGGGAAAGAGTATACGATTGTTGGAGGTAAAAGCTAATATTCAAATCACATAAACTATTTCTCAAGCATCTGCGAAATGTTGACACACCTTTAAATGGAGGACAAGTTCCATGTAAAATGTCACATGCATATCATTATAATTAATGATGATATGAAGGTATATGGGTTTTTTTCTCGTATATTTGTTGTAAAGAAAGGACCTGTCAAGCCTAGCACCCCGGTCGGCCCATATTGTCGACTGACCGTTCCAAGGCGGTAACTGTCGGGTTTGCTCTTTTCGTTAAATGACTCATCACAAATTTGTTCTTACTTTTCACTTGGCTTGCATGTGAAATACCTTTGTTTGTACCTTTTCAGAGCTTGGTATATGTTGCAATGCTCATAGGACTTTGTCATATATTCTTATTTATGTCTTAATTTACAAAAAGAAACTTAAATATCGAAAGAAAAGAAATAAAAGTTTTAAAATGTTTCCGAAAAGCATAGCACGGGAATCTCAGAGTGTCTAATAATTATTATCAGAGATTTCATGTGAGTAAAGCATACCGTGAACACTTTGCATGCTAACTCACCATGTCTCTTTGAATTTAGTTGGTCGATATGTCGTGAAACTAACCTTATAATTACATTGACATTAGTGAGATAGATGTAACACTAGCATTTCAACGCATCCGGCATGTCAGGCCGGAGTTTGATCATGAATTATATCGTCCCTCCAGCCACCGGTCCTGTTTGTACTTAATTATGAAAACATAATGTAATACGTTTGTTTTAAACAAGTTTAACAATGAGATTTACAAGTAATAAAAGTGTTTGTGTATGACGACGTAAGTACCCTTTGGCACCTTCGTTGCTAGCCACGACCTTTTAATTATTAATAATTAACTAACGATTAAGCTCCACAGGAAAGCACGAGTGTTTGCCATCGTTAATAATGAGTAGCATAAGCATACATCTTCATGTGTTTAAAGTGCTACTTAACCCACTAGAAAATATGGCAGTTTTTTTCCTGCTTACTTATACTCCAATTCAACAAATGGTATAAAATGTTGATATTATGCTTGCAGAAACAGAAAATATCGATGCAGTTAAGTACATTCCACCTCATTCAAACAAACGGCTTCGTAATTGGTCAATACCATGATGTTGTCCTGTCCGCTAAACGGATCATTATTGTTGTAACTAATGGTTGTTTCCATGTGACTGGTGGTATCTTTGTTGTTTTAATTGAATTACAATGGGTTTTGTGCAGCTTTTCACTTTTGATGTAACAAACATCTTATGACATTGCTTAACGGAAAATGTCAGCATATGTTGCAGTTGAGTTTGTGTTCTTCTTTTTAATATCCAAGAAAGATAGTCATGCAGTCGATGAGATACAAAAAGTGCTTGTAGCGTGAAGGTTATGCTTCACTCTTGGGAGATATACTGCTTCACAGAGAGAATAAACAATGCAATTCATAATAATTATAATGCAGTATTAGACAATTATAGGCAATAAAATAAAGTTACTATTAAGAAAGCTTCGTAAAACTGGTGCAGTTTACCTTCAACTCTTTACAGAAGTCTCCAGATGACAATCAATTATTTTAGGGATGTGACACTTCAAGATATGAATTAAACTCCAGTGTAGATTTTATAGCAATTTAACAAATCTTCTTTTAGAAATCCATATAACTGGAATGACATTTGGAGAGGAAAGTAAATTTATTACGAGAGAAGATATAATCTTGAAATATCAAGGGATTGCAAGAAATTGCGAGGCAAACTGAATAACTACATTCGGGTTTGATTGAAAGCTGTTGAGATCTCTTGCTTTATAAGTCTATAACTTTGATAAAATAATACAGATAAAATTATACAGAAAAACTTTAATCTGAGGTCAACAACAGAGGCTCCATCCACGATCTTAAAATGTAGGGTTAATGAACCAAAAATGTCGTATCAAAGTTGTCAATGCCGACACTGAACACTTATAAATTTAAACAATTATATTGTTAACAGTTAGTCATTTTCATCGGAAGAATAATCTAAGTATGCAATTATATTAAGACTTAAATTGCCTAATTGAATATTGGATGTCAAGTATTTGACTTAGGTCACAACAGGAATGACGGGAGTTGACTACGGTTAGGGTTGTCTTAGGCAATCCGGTTTCAACTCGTTATAATTAGATTTTTCCTTAAAAACAGTAAAGAGAGTATAGTGCGGTGCCATTATGATGAAACAAAATTAAAAGCCATGTATTTTAACTGAGTGTTAAAGTGAAGATGCAACCTGTTTGATGATCATTGTTGTTTCTTAGGACAATGTATGACATGCGTTTAATGATAAAACGCTATCTTTAAAGTAAGAATTTCAAAGTAACTTTCTTCAAAAAGTCAACTAGCATCATATAATGGTAATGAACTTAATGATAAGATTTAAAAAGTTAACAGCTTTGACTTGGTAAATATTATGTCAGACCCCGTTTTCAATAAGTTGTCACGGCGAGGCCGCGAAAGTGTATTCGGTTATAGAAGCATTATGAAAACACTTAAGTCATTCCGCATTTTCATGGAAATGTTCCATATAAGATTACCAATTCAAGAGTTACACAACCTTTCCTAACCTCTCTACAAAATGATCCTGTCTTGAGAAAACATGTTATTGAGACATGCTTTAACACAGCGTAGTGATTCTGTCTTGATAAACCATATCTTTGAGACATGCCTTTACACTGCTTAATGATTCTGTCTTGATAAACCATGTTATTGAGACATGCCTTAACACAGCGTAGTGATTCTGTCTTGATATTCCATATCTTTGAGACATGCCTTTACACTGCTTAATGATTCTGTCTTGATAAACCATGTTATTGAGACATGCCTTAACACAGCGTCACGATTCTGTCTTGATAAACCATGTTATTGAGACATGCCTTAACACAGCGTAATGATTCTGTCTTGATAAACCATGTTATTGAGACATGCCTTAACACAGCGTAATGATTCTGTCATGATAAACCATGTTATTGAGACATGCCTTAACACTGCGTAATGATTCTGTCTTAAGAAACCATGTCTTTAAGACAGGTCTTAACACTGCGTAATTATTCTGTCTTGATAAACCATGTTATTGAAACATGCCTTAACACAGCGTAATGCTTCTGTCTTGATAAACCATGTCTTTAAGACAGGCCTTAACACAGCGTAATGATTCTGTTATGATAAATTATGTCTTTGAGACATCCCTTAACACAGCGTAATGATTCTGTCTTGATAAATCATGTCTTTGAGACATGCCTTAACACTGCGTAATGATTTTGTCTTGATAAACCATGTCTTTAAAACATGCCTTAACACAGCGTAATGATTCTGTCTTGATAAACCATGTCTTTGAGACATCCCTTAATACAGCGTAATGATTCTGTCTTGATAAACCATGTCTTTGAGACATCCCTTAACACAGCGTAATGATTCTGTCTTGATAAACCATGTCTTTAAAACATGCCTTAACACAGCGTAATGATTCTGTCTTGATAAACCATGTCTTTGAGACATGCCTTAACACTGCGTAATGATTCTGTCTTGATTAACCATGTCTTTGAGACATCCCTTAACACAGCGTAATGATTCTGTCTTGATAAACCATGTCTTTAAAACATGCCTTAACACAGCGTAATGATTCTGTCTTGATAAACCATGTCTTTAAAACATCCCTTAACACAGCGTAATGATTCTGTCTTGATAAACCATGTCTTTAAGACATGCCTTAACACTGCGTAATGATTCTGTCTTGATAAACCATGTCTTTGAGACATGCCTTAACACTGCGTAATATAGTGGTGATTACCTTCACAACAATATTTTGTGTAACATTGCCAGCAAATGTAAATTTTATGTATTTGTTATATGTCATGAATTATGTACTTATTAATATGCATGTAATATCGCCTGGATTAGTCACAGAAGTAAAATCATATTAAAAATCATAGCAAATCGGATGCGGAACAAGTTAAGTGCCGAAATAGCAGAAGAACAGGCTGGTTTCAGACCAGGTAAAGGAACTAGAGACCAAATACTCAACCTAAAAATTATACTTCAGAAGAACGGGGAGGTAGGAACAGATGTTTATCTCTGTTTCATCGATTATAGAAAAGCTTTCGACACAGTGGTACAAGAAATCCTCTGGAATGTGATGGCAGATATGGCATTTCCCATACACATAATTGATATCATCAGAAACATATATATCACACAGAAAGCAACAATAAGAACAACTCACGGAATGACAGACTTTTTTAAATTGGCCAGGGTGTTAGGCAAGGATGCATATTGTCACCCCCCCCCCCCCCCCCCCCACCTTTTAAATATATATGCTGAACAAATAATGCGAGAAGAACTCGAACATAACCCACAGGAATCAAAAATTGGTGGAAGAACAATCAACAACCTGAGACGCTGACGATGTAGTTTTTGATTGCAACATGTATGCAAGAACTACAAGACTTAACCAATACGGTAAAAGCTGCATGCGAAGCAGCAGGACTCTTCCTCATCGTCAGCAAGACAAAGGTAATGAATGTAACACAGGCACCAAATGATGAAAACCTAATTGTGGACAATCAGAATGTTGAAAATGTAGAAGATTTTAACTACCTGGGAGCAGTTTTCACAAAGTAGATGACACCAAAGAAGTAAGGCGACGTATTGCAATGGCAAAGACAGCAATTATTGCACTAACCAATACCTGGAAAGACAGATCCATTTTACAACGCACAAAAAGCGACTTCTGTAAGCATTGGTATTCTCAATAGCAACATACGGAGCAGAATGTTGGGTCTTGAAGAAAGTCGACAGGAGGAAAATTGCTGCTTTTGAATTGTGGTGCTACCATAGACTTCTTCGTGTAAGCTGGGTGGACAAACTTTGGTACAACCTCTGGCAAAAGAAGACGTGGAAGACCAAAATCTAGAGTGTCAGACAACTTGAAGGACATCGCGGACATTAGCATGGCTGATTTGCTCAGAATGGCACAGAACCGGAGTCAATGGCGACGATTCGTGAAGAGTGTGACGGCTGGTCAGTAATGGCCACTCCGTAAAAGAGAGAAAAGAGTGAGAATATGCATACAGGAAGGGTGTGGAAATTTATTTGCAAGACATATACATATTTAAATATAAATATTTTTAATGTATATGTAAACTTATCTTCAAGCAGTTCCAGTACTTGCTGCTTTCTTCTGTCTGTCCATTTAATTTTATTTTTGTAACTGTAAGCTGTATCAAACAAACTCCAAATAAACTCTTCATAGGAAGTCTCAAAACTGGTACTGAACTAAACATAAAATCTAGTTAAGTATTATACTTTAAATCTCTTGTTGCAGCAGACAAATTATTCTTTGTGCCATTTTTTGTTTCCAATTTCATACAGCATATATCCTTGTTTTCAATAAATCCACACGTGTATGTTTACCATTAGAGATACATCCCTTTACGTTAGTCAAACGGTTACACTATACTAACTCTATGAAAGTATTAATTACACAAATGTATTAAATAACTCGATTTCTTTTGATTAAATAGTGCTTCAGTATGTTAAAAAATAACTGTAAATTTTTATGGCAGCGGATTCTCTTTATGTATGTAATTATTACTGATTTAGTGTCCCTTCTAACATCTTTGTAGTCCAGACACTCCGTGTCTGGCTTTTCAGTTTATGGTCGCAGTATATTAAAATGAAAAGCGACCCTAAATCAAAAGTATCATTTTGTTATTTCGTGCTTGCTTGTGTATTTTGTTGATAATAGCATATAATGTTTATTTTTATTTATTTATTTATTTATTTATTTATTTATTTATTTATTTATTTATTTATTTTATTTATTTATTTATTTATTTTCTATTTATTTATTTATTTATTTATTTATTTATTTATTCCATGTCTTCACCCTGTGTTTCGTTTTGATAAGAGAAGACTGATGGATAGGTAAAATACATGTAAGGCGTATTTCTGATGTCTTTTTCTTCCTTATAAATTAAAAGTATGGTAAATGTTGAACAGTATCTATGCATTAATATTCCATTAAAGTTCAAAAGAGCCCTTGCAAATTTAAGATGTTCAAATACAAAGCCTCAAATAGAACTAGGACGCCAAGAGAATATAGATATTCATAATAGACTATCTACATATTGCTTACTTATGACAATTTAGCCATAATTGAATGTGAATATCATGTTTTTTCATATGTGGAAAGTATCTTAAGTTAAGACAAACTTATTTGTTTAGCTGGTATACATCAGAGATTAGTAGAGATAACTTTTACTTTCTTATGTCAAATGCTAACCCTAATGTTATTAGAAAAATCTCTGAATATGTTTATTATGTAACATGGGCTTTTAAAGACTAGATCTTCACATTAAAATTCAATACTTAATTATAATTTAACTTTCCAACAATTCATTATCATGGAATATTCCTTATATTATGTATTAATTCTTGATATTACGAGGCATTACTTTATCTATGCTTGTATATAAATATGATGTATTGTGGGCCGGAGGCCTTTAGTTACGGTTGAATAAGCTTTGAACAAACACAACGAAAAACAAGTCAAATCATTATTATTATTATTGCTTTGATTGTTAAAATTATTATTTTTTACAATGATGATGGACAAATTAATAATAACACTATATCCTTTATGAACTAATTCATTTATATTATCTATATGTATATATTAATTTTAGCACATAGTACTATAAATGAAGTCATATGAACCGTGTCTTACAATTTTATAAATCACTTATAAATATATTTGAAATTGTAAAATGTTTCGCTGTATTATGTTAAATGCTATTTACCTAATTATCTATTGTTAAAACATGTACTGCCGCCATGCTTTTGACACCACATGGGTCGTATGGCATTCTGGTTTGCTGTGAATAAACTTTGAAACTTAAACTTTATAATCATTGCGAAGAAAGAATTCCTTAATTTGTGAAATCAAATGCCTTGCTTAACAGTTTAGAAGTAATAAACCGGTTTCTTGCATTGAAATTTAGTACAAACTCGTGCAAACCTTGTAAATTTGGATATGTAAAGTATGGAAGTAGCACGATGGGAATCAACGTCAAGGTATGGATAGTTTACAATACTAAAGTTAAAATTGTCTCGCTTGTCCTTAATGTTGGTAGAGACGTTGTCATTGGAAATAACGATCTCAATGTCCAGTAATGCTGCATTTTATTGTCATGTGTTTGCATTATTTACGGTAAGCTGTGGAGGTAAATCAGTTGGATCATTTGAGAAAAGAAAGGATTATCTATAGTCAGAATATCGTCAATATAGCGTGACGGTGAACTGACAGCCTCTATAATTTAGCTTTGGTTAGAAGGGCATAAAGTTAACATGAAATCACGTTCAAAGCGTTAGTAAACACATCTGCAGTTAATGGTGCACAGCTGGTGCCCAAAGGAATACCAATTGTGCACCATTAACTATGGTTAATGAAATGAAAAATTATATTAAAATATAATTGCTCGTTTTAAAAAAAGTGTAACCGCATTTAATATTGTTTAATAGAGAACATAGAGCTTCACAAACATCCGTACATGTTTACATAGTAAACTTGTCTAAGAAAGTGTTGGTAAAAAGGGCATTATTTTTATGACATGTAATGTATAGACATTGCGTTCGAGCAAATGCTGTTGTTGTTGTTTTTCAACAAGAGTAATCAATTTGGTCTAAATTAAATCACAAGGTAAAGATGTGTACAGCGTAGAGAAGTCGTAAGTATGAACTGCAGAGCAATGCAAGTTTAAAGTACGAAAACTTCTGACGAATTTTAATAGACCAAAAATGTACATTACATTCCTGATTTCTCATACACTTTTTCACTCTATTTAACAACGTGATTACGAACGGCAATAAGGCAAGAAGTAAGTAGTTTTGATATATAAGTGGCGGTGCTGGAGCTGGCATTTGCTATCAATCGCAACTTGAATGGTGTTATGTGAAGCTTAGGAATCCAGTACAATGAAGTTTCTCTTGATTCGATCTTGGTATTTAATTTATGCAATATCTGTTTATGTTTATGTCGTCAGGCAACAACTATGCGGTTTGTCCGGAGGTACCAGTACAAAATCATCGTGGATATTCTGAAAGGGCTGTATTAAGTGTTTTAAGCAATAAAAAGTTTCTTAGGTGAACGAAAAGGGTGGAAGTAGTAGAATTTAACGCGATTATTTATAATCCTAAATATGGCCTCTTCCAAGCATTGAGTGATACTGCATCCATGGTTTCTCTCTTACGCCAGCGTTCGGCAAACAGATTAATTGCATCAGCTGTTTCTTTGCAATTAAGGCCAAAATTAATTTCATCAGGCAGGTGATATTTCGGACCCTTAAAGAGTATTTTCTTTATTCATAATCATCAACGATGTTTCAGTACCCAGTAATGATATGACAAGAAGGTAAATAACAGAAAGGTGAAGTTTAACAGTTACAAGAAACTTGAGAAGGATTATTTAGATTAATGTCTGCTACAGTTTGGTTGTAAGTAAAAAATAACAGCTTTAATTAGTTTTTGTACTTATAACAACTTATTAGAGTTCCTTTATTTGATAAGTGATTGGGGATTTTATTTATGATAATTTTGTATCGAAAAATGCCTAGTAAGGCAATACAATCAATCCCTTTATTAATGCATTTGATTTTCATAAAATGGAGTTTGTGTTGGGACTATTTTTATCAATATGTGGTCTTAAATTATGTGGTCTTAAAGCATGTGTAGTGTACATTTTAATGATGGAAGCCGCATTGTATAATGGATGAGTACGTAAATATATTTTGTCTGCTTTATTGTCCAAAACATCTAGTGATGTCAAAGGAAGATTTGTAACTGTATCAAGTAAAGCATTAACGCCCGATCGAATATAAAACGTGTTCAGATCTCGAATGGAAACATTTTTCCTAAATCTGCGGTTATGAGATCGGCGTTTGCGTTTGCGTAAGGATACAATAGTTAAGATGTCAATGTTCGGAGTTTTAGAAATATTGCCTGTTTGATGATTATTGTCATTAAGACCGAGGATTTGAAATAAAGTCTGAAGTTTTTTAATCCTGTCAAGTTGGTCACTGTGACCAATGACGAATTTCTCCAAGTATTTTCCAAGTATTGTGTAATGTGCTTGGTGTTATAAAGGTGTTTTGTTATCTATGGGTGGACAAACGTCTTAACGCTTATGTTTCGATGCGAAGATGAGCCTGTTTAGACATTTATAATATATGTTAATTAATTATCTTTCAATAGTTGCTTCAACGTTTTTAATTACCCGACTTACCCTTACAACTCCTGTGCTAATTTTGTCGCTCTTGAACTATTCCGTTTAAGTTGTTTCTGAAAGATGCATTTTTGTTCCAGAGCCTGGCGAAAACTTAGTTACTTCTACAGTGCAGTGGCGAGTTATTTCATATCACATGAACACATTGAGCCATGGGTATTTGCAGTGGCAAGTTGTTTAGAGCCATGGGTTTTTGCAGTGGCAAGTTGTTTCATACCACATAAATGACATGGGTATTTACAGTGGCAATTAGTTTCATACCACATAAATGACATGGGTATTTACAGTGGCAATTAGTTTCATACCACATAAATGACATGGGTTTTTGCAGTGGCAAGTTGTTTCATACCACATAAATGACATGGGTATTTACAGTGGCAATTAGTTTCATACCACATAAATGACATGGGTATTTACAGTGGCAATTAGTTTCATGCCACATAAATGACATGGGTATTTGCAGTGTCGATTTAATGTAACAGAAACAACAACAAAAGCATATCGTGCGTGATCTTTTAGTGAAGTATATTGTGTTGAAAGACTTATTGTAGTTTTTTACTTTCTATTACTACAATGATCGCAACAAGTTGCTTATTATATGTCTGTCAATGCTTCAAGAGGAGTTGAATCACGCTTAAACAAGTTCACATGAGTACAGATAACTTAATTTACTTAAGGGAAAGAATTGAGAAAAGTTTTTGTTTCCAATTTGCTCCTTTTGTTGTAAAGATAATAAAAGATACAAAAAGCAAGAGTAAAAAGGTGCATGCTTGATTGCCGCGTGTCTAATTAGTGTCCAATATTGATATGAATAATCCTGAGATCTAAAGAAGTAAAACTGCTGAAATAAACATCATGCCACTTGACTGATTGCAAGCATTTCAAACTATTTGTAATTCACTCTTTGGGTGTTATTTTGTTTTGATGTTGTTGTTTCTGTTGTTGTTTTTGCTATATGGATTTATCTTTTTCTCAATTTCTCATTTTCTCAGTGTTCACGCTTTGTTTTTATATTTGATCACTTTAATATTATGATATGCGACCAAAGGTATTTAGGCCTTGTGGTTATTCTTCATATTTGTTCTGTTTTACCTCAGTTTTGACCTACTTATAAATGGTGACACAAGATCCATATGAATGAATGTAAAAGAGAATGTCATTTGTAGAATTTCCCCATAAAATACCCCTATTGTGGTTATTGAACGAACAAACTGTTAAAGTCAAAAAAGTCTCAATTGTATTCACGATAATACTGTTGGTGTAGACTTTAGTGCAGAAAGTGTCATCTGATGCCAAATACACTTCACATAAAATAAACCCACGTCACAAATCACCAAAACACAACGTAAATGTCATAAGGTTGTCAAATGCCTATTTGGGGGTAACAACTTGATGTACAATAGCGTGTGAAATTCGTATCACTTTTCCGTTCTCAGAAAAAAAATTCTAAGGGAAATAGATCAATAAATTAGGTAAACTAAAATCTGACTAAAGCCACATATGGATTCAAAGATAAAGGTGCGTTTCATTATAAATCTTAAGATCGATTAGAAAACGTTCTTAAATTTTGATTTTACTATGACTCCTATTAAGTGCGTTTCAACAAACTGTCGTAAGTGCAATTGGTAGCAAATCGATCAACAGCACTTTTAAAATTTAAGATTTTGCTCTGAGAGCGATTTTCGAAATATTAATGAAACGATTTTAAGATTTATGATGAAACGCACGTACATTTCTTGTTTATATGGTATCCGACAGTTTGTCAACATCTAATATATGTAACAATATCTGACCTCTGTTTTGGGTTATTTGTGCGTAATATATGTAGAAAAAACAGACATAATACGTTAGTCTTAGCTTTGACGATTTTCAACAGTATCTTATTTTTGGGGCAGTATAACTCGGTAATCAACACTTAAAATGTTCATTCTTTTCAAATCTATAAATAAGAACGATTGGGATTTCTGCTAAAATAGACATCGACGTCACAGCGGATTACGTGGATAGGCTAAAACATAAGTATTCAAATGGATTTCTTAGTTTAAAATTAGCTAACTGTGCAGCGTGGCTCAGATAGGAAATACGTGTTTGTAATGACGCACACACACGCACGTTATGGTACACTTTTCAGACAGGTGTAGGACATCAATAAACATAGCTTTTGTTAGATCTGTTCAGGTAAAAATAGTTTATAGAGATGTTTAATTTAAATATTGTTGGTCTAAACTGTCGGACAACACCTTTAAGCAATGGGTTTATGACAGGAAACTGTGTATGGTTGTTTTGCTGTTTTAAGTTTATCGTAGACATAATTTAAATACAATTTTTAAATTTGTCATGACCAGTATGCAGCGTTAAGTTACTACTGATGGATGAACCTCTCGGCCAAGAGCAATATGTATTGTCATTTGTCACCCTTAGACTGCTTAACACAATTGCATGTGGATACCTTTGTCCTGTACCTTTTCAATTTTTTGTAGATGTTACAATACTAATAGGACTTTGTCATATATATTCTTATTAAGAAGTATACATACAGCTCTGCAAGCTGCCGCTGGAATGATGTATGGTCAGAATCTCAAAATATGTGGGTTCAGTATGTAGCAATATGTCCTGTTGCTTTTGCATGAAGTTGTTAGAAAAAAAATCAAGTGGTTACATTGCTAATTTGTAAATGAAACGCGATACGTGCAAAAAAGCTCCCGTCCTCACTTAGATTGGTTAAGCCGTTTTCTCTAGTGCCCGGATGTTGACCATCATGGATAAAGCGCCAGTTGTACCATGAGAACATATTCGAAAGCAAAACTTTCCAAAAGAAAAACAACACGGCCTTGACCTTTTTCTGAGTCAAATTGAGATAACATAAGAACGTACAATTAATATAGAGAAATAATCATTGTGTTTACCTTAGATAAACATAATGGACACTGTTGTTATCTTGATGAACAGAAATTTTACGAAATCCTTAACAAAAGGAGTGTAACAACACCATGCGGATATAAGTGGTTTTAAGTACATGATTTCAGCATTATTATTATACTACAATGTAAATCAAACCGATTCAGAATTTCAGCAGTTATTTTCAATTTTCATAATACATGTACACCCATAATATTCCCAGCATGTATGTTAATAAGGTATTTAAACTGGATATATGTTCAATATGACCTCTTTTAAAGTATGACGGTGGGCAAAAACGCTTTGGATTTCAAATGGAAAGAATAAGTAAACAAATTAGCATTAGTCTCGTATCTTAGCAACGTTTATTTCTCATTTCTACGCTGTTTGTCTATTGTAATCATAACGAATTGGTAAACGGATTCTGATGACTAAACACTTGCTCTCCGCAGTATTATTGAGGTCAGCACATATAACATGTAATTAACATACGAATACAAATATGTCAAGGACTGCTGAGTGTTAAAATATAGTCGTATACTTTGCTGTAATATTATTAATAGCAACAATCATTCCTTAATACTTTTAACGAATGTTTCAGGTACGCAAGGTCCCGGGTTCGATCCCGGTCCGCGACATACCAAAGTCGTTAAAAATCGTAGTGGTATAGCTCCCTTGCTAACGCTCATGCAAATATAAGAGTAGTTCCACGACTGGTTGGCCCGGTGTCAGTATAATGTGACTTGAGCATGATAAACGCCGTGAAGGCAGCACTATATCTGCTTCAAGCGGATTAGTCATGATAAATTATTGTTTTAAACGTGCTGACGGCGATTTTGATCTATGTTAACTGAACCACTTCCTGTAAGTAACCCAGTTATGGTTTTTATGCAGGATTGTCTAAATTGGGCGTTGCAAAATGAATATATAAAAGGATTTATAGCGCTTGAGATGAGGTATGATCGGATTATAAGAAAATATGCCATACATGAAGCTTTCGACTGCAAAACCTGTCCAAGAAATGAGGTGTCGAATTGTCGAATCAAAAGAATTGTATAAAATGGCATAAAACTGGTGACATACGCAATGGTTATAAGGAAAAGCATGAATGTTGACCGCCCAATACGTATCGTTATACAGTTGACACATTTTGCTGTACGAGATCTGGTAATTGTAGAAGAATTCCGAACCAACATATATCGTACACGCCTTCGCTTCTGTCTCTCTTTTGATGTCACACATTCTTTGAGATTTGAGCTCACTGCAGATTGATAGATTTGTTTCATTAAACACTGCCCAAGTTGCTCATTTGATGAATTTGCGTTGGCCGTCGCATGCGTATCAGTATTGTCTTTTCCCTGTGGATATCTTTGTCTGGTTCTTTCAGAGGCCGATGTTTCCGTACACTTTACAGCTTCAATAACATCATCGATGTTTGTTTCAAGAAACCCAGTTCGTTTTACCCTATTGTCATGTTTTCTACATATGGCACTACAGCAAAAAGCTCGTGCGCTTGTAAGTTCCATAATATGACTACAAAGACCTTTGCTTTCGGACCCAACTGATATGTCCTGATTGCATTCGCTGTCCGATTTGCATTTACTTCGGGAAGCAGACTGCTCGTCAACCACTTTTTCTACATGCGTACATCTTCTTATTTTAAATGTCCGATGGTGGTAAATTTGAACTCCAACAAAATAATACAGCACTGAGATAACCGTAAAAATGAGAAATGTCATTGTAGACATATAAATTAAAAACAGAACCGGATAAATTGTTTCATCGAATCTGTTCTCTAATAAACATGTCTGTACTTTGAATGAACCCAGGTCAATCACACGAACGCCATACAAAACAAGAGCAGGCCAAGTTGACGCTACGGAGAATATTACAGCACTGATGCATGCATACTTTGATTGTGTATCACTAAAAGCTTTCTTGTAGGGCTGACATATCCGCCGAAAGCGATCCATCGCAATCGCAACCAGTATTAAAGCCGAAGAACTGTTCATAACATATGAGGAATATCTTGAAACCTTACAAAGGTACGATAGCTTGAATGTTACGGAGAAGTGCATGATGTAGATCTCCATGGGTAGATTGATGGCGCAGTTAGTCATGTCAAGGCCGGCAAGAAATAAAATAAACATTCTAGAAGTACTGCGGCACCATTTGAAGAAATAAATGTAAAAGACAATCATGTTTCCCGGCAGGCCGAGCAGCATCATCAGCGACGTAAATACAATGGCAGGCAGTTGGTAAGTATAATACAAGTCATCAATCCTGGAAATAAGATCTGTATTTGTTGACAATGTTGAAGTATTCGATTGTTCATTTGATCCCATGGTATCTTTTAGACAAGGTAGTAATTAAGAGGCAATCAGCATATAGACTGAACCAGGATATTTTATCATACCATTATCTGGTTCACCTGAAAAGGCAGAAAAAAATATTTGTAACTGTAAATCAACTTACCACTGATATATAATACATTTCCAACATGCTTGGTAATGTGTCAAAATAAAAGAAATCAAGAAACAACAGACGTTGTTAAATGCAATTGTTGAGAATATGTTGACATTGCGTAAATATGCCGTCACATCACAGTTTTTCAGTTCACTGTTCTTTAATTAAAATTTAAAAAATGAGAGAGACAGACAAACAGCAAGAGAGACAATCAGAGACACACACAGAGACAGATAAAGACATAGAGATACAGACAAAGAGACGGACGGGATGAGACTGAAAGAGAGAGAGAGAGAGAGAGAGAGAGAGAGAGAGAGAGAGAGAGAGAGAGAGAAAGCGAGGCAATATAAAACCTACACAAGTGTTAGGACTTCCTTAACATTGAAACATAATGCTCTTAAACATTTATCATAAAGAAAAAAAAACTTACCTCAAATTCATAACTCAATTATTTAAAACAAAACACAAGAGAAGGCAAATCCGTTTTCGCACAATCTAGCTTTTTAACAACACGATCCTTGTCAGCTCAGGAAATAAAAGAAATGACGTTTTACGTTTTACGTTAGGCATGCAATTGTGTCACAATATATCTAAAACGATGGAGATAAACACAACAGGCTTAATTGCTAATTTCTTAAAGAATGTCACATTTTGGGCTTTTCTAACCAAACATTCCTGTTCAACTGCGACAGATTATAAGCACCTGCTTAAACAAATCCAGAGTTTTCCAATACTGTGTCTCTCTTAGTGTTGCTGTCTTATTGAAAACATCTGCCTGCATTGAAAAAAAGGGATGCCGATTTTTAATTAATTGCAGCTTTCAGCCGAAATTATTATCGAGAACTAGTCTTGTGATAGCAACAATAGTAATTGTAAGTTTGCTTATTGACTGACTTTTGTACTGAAAACTTTGTCTATAGTGTTATTTAATCCATATTACCTATTAAGTGCCAGTTCATGTATCCATTACATAAAGGTTCATGTCAGATTTTGAATCAAAAACATGTTACATTTTACATTTAATCATGGCACACAGTTAATTCCAAACCCCACCTGTACGCACCCAATCTTTCTGATTTTCCATACTGTAATGTCGACTTGATTTCCAGCGAGAGACTGTAATTACTTTTTAATGTTTTACACCTTCTAGAAATAATAGCGAGAACGACTTATTTAATTGGCATATTAGCCACCTTCTGTTTAAAATTGATAAATTTTAATTGTTTTTAACATTGCTGAGAAATAATTATTTAAAAACATATGGATGTAGATGTCGCTCTTGTATCTATAGTGCTCTACTTCCATTAACCATTAACTGTTTTAAATTTTATACAAAAATATTATTCATGGCAAACGTTTGTCAGTTTATCAGAAGTATAACATGTAACATGAAATATGAGTAATATTGTGCACATTAATATGATGGTTTGTCGAGCAGGATTTGCTCAATAAACCAACAGTTATCATACTAGTAAACATGATAATATTCCGAAAACATAAAACAAAATATACATCCCACATTAATTAAGCTTTCTTTATAAAATGTCACAAACACAAAATGTCGTGAACGATTCCTTGAACAATTGATAAGGTAACTGTCATTATGATACGTTTGTTGGCGATTCCATCCTTTTTTCCGGTCATTTGTAAGCCACCATTATGTTACGCGATATTAAGAAACATTTACCCCGTTAGTCGGTACGACATGGTAGAAGGACATGCTTCAGACCGGACGAACTCCATCTCTACTAAAGGCAGTATCACGAAATAAGATAGCGGACATATAGAGAAAAAAAGAGTGGTAAGATATTTCATCATTAACAATTACAACAACCATAAGAACAACAAGTCTAATGTTTACTCAGACCTGTATTAAGCATCAGAGATGCAGGTTATGGGAGTCTGGGGAAGCTGTTTGCGTCAGATCATGCCATTCTCATGTGAAAAGCACGTCACAAACGTAGTGGTTATCGAAACTGCACACGTCAAAAACATCGTACAAGAGGCAAGACAGAAGCGATGTGAAACCACATGTTTAAACGTATCGAGGCAAAGCAAAGGTGATGCGAAACGACCTGTGTCGACAGGATAGTGTAAGAGGCAAAACCACATGTGTCAACAAGACCGTACAAGATGCAAAACAAAGGCGATACGAAACCACGTGTGCAAGACAAGACCATACAAGTAGCAAAGTCACGTGTATGGACAATATCATAGAAAACCACATGTGTCAACAAGACCGTACAAGAGACAAAATCACATGTGTCAACAAGATCGTACGAAACGCAAAACCTCATATGTCAAGAGGATCGTACAAAAGGCAAGACAGAGGAGGTGGTGAATGTGGCTCGGTGCACGTTCAGCGACTGAACAAGAGAAGATATCATAACAACACACCGTTTGGAGGTAGGCACTTACGGGAAAGAGAAATGGGACAAGGCAATGGGTATACAAAGAAGGTCGGAAGAAGAAGAAGAGATGGTCACAGGCATTATTGACCAACCATGACATAGAAGACTTGAGAGGATTCTTTAATAAGATATTAGCCATCTGTAGTAAGTATAGGTTATTTTATCATTGTCTTTGTCTACGCGATATAGCCTCGAGGGCTGGGCCTGAGCTATATAACACGGTGCCTTTATCTTCAGTCTTCTGGAACAATTGTGAGAACGGCGATGGGCGTACCTAATTCCAGAACCATTACTGTAGCTAAATATACATATTAAAAAGTTTTAGCATTATCATTATTTTTGTCTATCTTTTCTGATGTATATTGTTCAATTGTCCTTATAAAGTGTTATATTCGGGTATTGGTATATTGCCAGAACATTGATATTGACTTTCTCGAATTTCACATTCTTAACAATTTTATGGATCGCTTTTCCTTCTTTTTTATCTTTTTCAATTATCTGCCGTCCTTTTTTTTCATTTGCTTGCTTACTTTCCTTTTGTCTAAACATATTTTATGCTCTACTGGCTCTTCCTGTTTATACATCTATTGGCTTTTCGCCTACTGCATTTATTTTTATCATTCCTTCATTTCTTAGTATAAAATAATATAGCGTATAGGCTTGTCATGTCAAGGAAAGAGACAAAGCATATTAAAATACAGGACCTAGTAAATCTTGGAAACCTTTGCTTACGCTTATTCATTTCCAAGACATATTGCAATTTCTCTAAAAATTAAACATTTAAAATGTTAAATACAAAACTCAGCACATATACAACGGTTGGAATGAAATCGCAGCAATATCAATATAAATAAATCACAGCCCTATACAGGTGTGACAATATCTTGTCTATCATTTTTGTAAACTATGTTTTAGGTTGCCGAGGCTTTTATCTACTGTACATACACTGTTTGTTTGATAGAAAAACCTTTAGGAAGTGCGAGGTTGGAGCGCTCCACAAACCAGGTTTAAGCACCCAGGCGTTCCTTTTGCCGACTAACCGTTCCAAGGCGATAACTGCTGGTTTTTCTTTTGTGTGTTATGTCTCGTCTTTGTGTTTTAATCACATTTACATTTACCCTGTTTGCCTTTGACTTGAGGTAGTTTAAATTTAAATATCTGGGACATTTCGATAGGACCTTTTCTTATTTACCTATTAGATAAAATCATGAGCGAGACGAGCGAAGCTTCTTAGGGTTAAAAGTTAAACATCAGTTATGTGTTGATTATTATCGAGTGCGTAATGTACATCGTCTTATTAACAAGAACACACCAGGATCAGGGTTTAATTCTGAGGCGAAACATATATTTGACAAAACCTTTCAAATTGCCATTCATTCAAGACATGTTTCAGGAACCATTTATTCTAGTTGTAGTTTAAGCCTCATTTTCTTACTTATTATATAAGTAAGAGATATAAATATTTCAGAGATACTTTAAATGGAACATGTATTCAATGAAACATGTGAAGGAGTATTTATTAACGCTAACACCATAATAAAACATTAAATGAATAAAGACTTTAGTTAAAAATACATCATTTTACCCTTTTAATAAAACATTTTACCAATACAGTTGCTAAACGTGATACAAAAGCATGACTTGTTTCGTGTTATTGGATAAAAACAAAACCAAATTTAACTTCCAAAAATGGCGAAAAAAACTACTTATTCTTATTTTGCACTTTTAACACTTTACATTATTCCATTCCTCTACAGTACAGATAATTTAAGTCTACAAAATTTCGATTAGCAGCCAGACGCCAATTTCCTTTATCTTCATAGGATACCGAAGATGTAGCCATGCCAACATTGAATTTGTAAATACTGTAGAGGTGAAACTGGTACGATATTAAAGTATGATTGTGTAAAGGAATTAATTAAAGAAATTTTGTCAAGCATTTCAAGAGGTTTTAAAGAGTTAAAGTAAATTGAGAATTGAACATTATTATTGATAATATTTCTGGAATTGAGGATTGAACTTTGTTATTGATTACCTTTCTGAAATTGAAAATTGAACATAATTATTGGTGATATTTCTGGAATTGAGAATTGAACATTATTGTTGATAATATTTCTGGAATTGAGGATTGAACTTTGTTATTGATTACCTTTCTGGAATTGAAAATTGAACATAATTATTGATAATAATTCTGGAATTGAGAATTGAACATTATCATTGATTACCTTTCTGGAATTGAAAATTGAACATAATTGTTGATAATATTTCTGGAATTGAGAATTGAACATTATCATTGATTACCTTTCTGGAATTGAGAATTGAATATTCTTACTGTCGGGTTTTCTCTTTTCGTTGACTGACTCATCACAAATTTGTTCTTACTTTTCGCTTGGCTTGCATGTGAAATACCTTTGTTCTGTGCCTTTATCGAAGTTTGGTATATGTTGCAATGCTCATAGGACTTTGTCATATATTCCTATTAAGGATAATATTTCTGAAGGAGTTCAGCTTTCTTGATATTAAACCTCGTTTACAACATATTTTATTACGCTACTGATATAGTTACAGGTTATATTTTGACATGTGGACGTGAGGAAATCACAACGGAATTATAAAATGGAACTTGTGCGGTATATCAAGGACGTTTGTGGAAAAAAAGTACCGACTGTTTGTCATTTAAGCTGCCTGCGTTTTTGTAAGATAAAAATATCCCGAGGAAAGTACTCTTTGTAATATATCAAGTATAACGGATTATTTTCATTATGTTCTTTACACTCCTCTTAAGGCAGTGGCTAATAATAAAGTTTGTTTGAATTAACTCCATAAATCTTTTAAAAGATGTGACACAAAAAATAAAATTGGAACGTAATACTGGTTTTATGTTTCCGTGGAATTCGATGAGACTTAATGAGAAAATATTATCCTAATCTTAATGACACAGACAACAGGTGGGCATGCTTTTTAAATGTCAATTCCGGAATGATTTTTTTTCAATTTCTTCTTACCACTGCAACAGAAGTTCATAGGATGGGCAGCAGTACAAGTATTCAAGGAGGAACGTTCTAAAGTCGCGGATTATTTGCGAGAATAAGTCAAATAACAAGTACAAATACAACATGTGTTGCATTGATAATTCCGTCCTCTAAATAATAATCTATTTATTCTATAAGTTTGCACATAAAATTATCACATGGTCTCATCCCTTAAACACGCCCTGGCGCAACTGGTAGAACATACTTACTAAATCGCCGTTTTGAAAATGCGGACATTAAGTTCGAATCCTTTGTCACCGTTTTACGACCGATTAATCTATATACCCAATGTTTTAAAGTGTAGGATCTGAGATGCAAAAGACTGATCAATACAGGTATCAAGCATTTGCCGATTGATCTAAAATGATATATATACATGTATGGGGTCCAACCGATGGAAGTAACAAAACAGGCCCACATAGATCGTTAAATAAGGCCAGAGTGGGTCATAACAGTTGCAAAACGTTTTGGTTAATTGAAATTTCAAACTTCCTTGTTAAAGTTATACGATCGTAAATACCTAACAATAAATGAAAATAAAACGCAATGGCATTGACATCCAACCGAGGAGGAGGTATGATTAATGTCAAGTTCATTTAAATAAAAATAATGCAAAAATATGTGTATATCAAATAAGGTAGACATGCATAATATACGTTAACGCATCTAAGCAATGTTGCAGTTAAAACATCAGGTCTACGTACCAGTGATGTTGTTTGCATTGTTAACGGCTAAAATATAGAGGACAATGTATGCATGTATGTTTTACATCAGTCTACTTTAAACAATTTGTCAATTCGTTGCCCAGGCGGCAATCCCAAGCTATAAGAGTGGTACACTTGACTGCAATTAAACACTTAACCTAAATGGAGCCTCGTGTGATTGTAAATTTCAACACACTTAGTAGGTTATGACATTCTCTTGGTTCTAATTGGTCCTGACTCACATCAATTATCTTTAATGAGAATACCATTGTTTGTTGAGATGCATTTGTACCAATAGAAGTAGCACATGGTAGTTATTCCATGAAATAAATCGTTTTACGAACGTTGGTCTTGTCACAGTAAGTGGAGGTACTTTAAGTAACCCTTAAAGTATAAAATGAGCAATGATTACTCAAGAATAGGGAAAGTTATTTTCTCATTATCATAAAGTAGTTTATCAAAGGCGTAAAATGACGCCCAATACGTTTCTTAAATTATATGTAAATGGAAACACTTTAAATTGGTGATTCATAAGTGACTCCCAAGTAGACATTTCCTAATCTTAGTTGTCCTTACTTTCAGTAGGGAGATTTCTTTGTTAAAGGGTCCGGACTAATTACCACTCCTATCAGATAACGTTTGTAATTATCTCAAAGTATAATGCATTTTATATATTATTAGAAAGATTGTCATTTCTGAACCGTTCTGTAATCTCTGTGTACTTTTTGTGTGTATCACACTCCATTTTTCAGTTGTTGTTGAAGTCGGAAAACTTCCGTTAATTTATTAATCATCCTTCGGATATATGACGGGAAACCGCCATAAACATAAACATGTCGGTGTCTTTGATTGTATCAAAACAACAAATATATCGTTTTTGTTATCTATATTGAACCTGCCGTATAAGTTTATCGAAGAAAATGTTAAATGTGGATTAATAAATGAAGGTTCAAAAAAAAATATGGTGATGCTCGGATAAAGTACTTGCAACGGGCATCCCAAACACAATGCTCATGTTCTTTTGTTTAGTATTTGTTTCATTTTTATTTAATTTTGTGTACATTGCAGCTACCAATTATGGTTACTATCACGATGTCCTTCTAATTAGAGAAAGACCCAAGACTAAAGTCTTTGTAGAACAGAAACTTAAACATGTGTACCTTCTGAACGACAATCCCAGTTCTTAAATTTTAATCTTTAAACTCTGAAATAATTACATTCTTTGCTAAAGTTAATAGCTATATAGTTTATATAGTTTATAACTATTGTCACTCGCTATATCTTTTGGTGTCATTCCAGAACACTCCTTTTTTCTGTCATTTATTGCGGAAAATGAACATTTTCTACGCACAAAAATACTTAAAATTCCGTGAAAAAGTTTATCTTCGTAATTACATGACATAATGAGAGATTTTATTGAAGTTGTCTCAGCGATTAACAAACATCAACAGAGACTTGGAGCGTATTTTATTAGATTATTTCACATCTCCTTGACAATCATAAGCAGGTGCTCCCAGAATATCCCGCGGAATGTGCGATATTAGCCAATTTACGAGACCTTCGTATCTCTGTGTTCTAGTACAGTAAGCTTGGCTTGATGGCTTCTTCCAATCTTAACACAAGGCGCGGTAGAGAGCATGCGCTTTAAACAAGAAGATGACTATGCCGGGAACTAAGCACTCTCTTACACTGTTGATAAAACATCTGACAGTAACGAACCATAACTCTGATGGGAAGTAGAGTACTGCGTTTGTTTTCCTTGATCTCTGCCACATCTGTATTTACAAGCTGTATTTCTAACATCGGCATACTCGGCTTCTTTTGTTAAACAAAACTTAGCCAAACGGCTACGTTTTTATACTACTTTTTTATTATTGCCAGCTACATTTTACTGTTGCAACTACCCTGTTAAAACAGAACACTTGGTTCTTATCTCAGAAACGTATCTCACCGAACACCTCCGACATCGTGTTATTCACTGGTACACTAACGTTCCCATAAAAATGCATTCCATAAGAGGCACCGCTCTCAAGAGCGGCTCCAATAATGTAAGTAATATTTTAGTCATAAAGTTTGGTTTTTAAAGGTTTTATTGTTGAAAACTTTTTGTAAAAGCCATCTTAAACCGACATTGTTTGTTGCCCCTTACAAAAGAAGGTTGGTGTTTCGCCAAAAACAAAAACTTAACACTTGTTTACCTTCATTAAAAACAATAACTTGCATTAGTTAGCAAAAGGTATAATCGACTATACATAGTAGACAAGTATTTATTAAGATACCCAAATTACATATGTTACGATGGCATGGAATGAGTTTTGCATTCGACATCTGAACATATTTTATATATACTATTAGATAAATATCAATATCATTAGATAAATAACACTATTATTAGATAAATATCATTGAAACAGTAAAATACACGTCAGTGTTTCAATCAGTTTTAAAGGTAATATGTGCATTCATATTGTATAATTAAATGTATCATATTATACTACGAAGTGTTAATTATGTATTGTGAAAGTTATATATGGATATATACCCTATACAAACTACATGCTCTCATATGTTTAGTCGGTTCATTGAATTTTGTGTCGGTCATAGTCTCAGAATACTTAAGACCATGTGTCCTAATATGGCATCATGTTAAACGTCTATTATAAAGTAGAAGTATAAATTCTGGTCCAGTTCTAGCTTGCTTGTCGCATAAAAACTGAATAAAGATTACTTATCTTAATAATTACAATTCCAAATTAGGTTTGTGATTATCTGATGCCGTTGCGTTACTATTGATCTTAATCTACATGTAGGATTAAAATATGTTATAAAATTGTTAAGAGTATTTATTTATGTTGCGTAAAGAAAACGTACAATAATTCCTTATTCGAGTAAGTTTAAAAAGGTAAATGTTTAAACAGAAAGAAAAACATTTTTATTCAAACACTAATTGTACCGCAGAAATGAATCTCCTAAAACAGATGTTAGTATTATAAATGCCAATTTCATTAGTTTTGGTAGATACGTTTGCAGCTATTACAATCAAGACATTGAGTCATGTTACAAGTACATTGGCTTTGTTTATAACGTAAGTCGGGTAAAATTGTACCTGTGCCGTTTTAATAAGCGTGCGTGTGATTGTGTACGTGCGTGCGTGCGTCTGTGCGTGCGCGTGCGTGTGCGTGCGTGTGCGTGCGTGCATGTGTGTTTAAATTGAGTGTAAAAATGTAGATTAGCATTTTAATATTCGTCGCACCAACATTATTTCAGTTATCTTGAGACGATCACCACTTGAATCAGATAAAGTGCTGCTTTCACTGTGTATAGCACGCCCTGAACACCCGGCATGATACCACACCCAGTCACATTATCCTGACACCGGACCAACCAGACGTGCAACTACCCTTATATTTGCTTGAGCGTTAGCAAGGGTCTACTAACCACTACCTTTTTCAACGACTTTGGTATGTCGCGGCCTGGGATCGAACCCGGTTGCCTCCCATACCTGGAGCTGACGCTCTGCCGACTGCGCTACCAGGTCCTGTACGGCGTATGTATGTAATGAAAATGTATAAAGAAAAAAGAGCAACCATGGAATGCTTCCAATACCAAGTATGACAAAAAATACGAACCAGAACGTATTTCCATTACGGTCCGCGGTATTTGCTTTTATAACCCAGGTAGATATTTAGTTAAAAACAAAGACAAATAACTGTGAGGCATATATAACAAATATAATATCACTGATACAACGCATCTATCACAGATAATTAAGGTTGACAACATCACGATACATTTGATATTCAAAGCAATGCATTGTTCTTTACACTACTGAATATATAATAATAAGAGTTAATAAAATTTAAGATCACAGACAATTGAATTTCACATTATTATGTTATTGCATTCAATGGAATAAATTATCTTTGACAGCATCTTTAAAATGATGAAGATCCTTTATAGTTGTATTATTTCATGGCACGTTATTCCAAAGTTTGGAAGATAAAAACTGTCTTAAAAAAACTGGCTTGTTTACGTAAAAATCTGTTGTCAACTATCACTCTCTGAAACAAGAATAAGATCAATTGCAGACGAGCTGGTTTAATTGGCTCTGGTCGGCTTGTTGAAAACTTAATTAAGATTATTGTACATATTGATAAATGATTTAAAACACAGCAGAATATGATAACATTTCGAACTTTTAACATATGTATTAAAACCACCTCATCAAGAAAATGCACGCTGAAGATGATTTTGTTTTATCAAAAATCATTTTTCTTAGAAGTGTCATCAAATGCATTTAATCGAAGAAAACCTCTATGTCATGATCGGTGTTTCGGCCGCCATTTCCTTTTGTTCCCGCTGTTATTGTCCATTGTACATGTTACTTTGTTTTTCCTCATTCTTCTGTCATCTTTGTCAGAGTCTCACAAATATAACATCAAAATGTTTGTCATTTGTAACTGGCTTCTTCGCATGTAAACTAACTTTGTCAGAGTCTCACAAATATCACATCAAAATGTTTGTCATTTTTAACTGGCTTCTTCGCATGTAAACTAACTTAGACAAAGGAAGAATTAAATGTATGGGGTAAAATTTATCATTTTTAACGTTGTTTATTGACGTGACATTATTTCAAAGATAGCGACATTATTTATACAATAATATATACAGATTAACACCGACAAATATAAGCTATTGATTGACATTGTAGAACAGGAACTCGAAGGCAAACTTTGATGTTTGGCATCAATGCTTTCTTGTGCAAAATTGTAATCACAAACCGTTATGATGTTTATCAGCAATGTTTATTAATTAATTAATGTCTCTTAAAGCCATTAGGACAGTAAAAGGGGTTAACTTCATCTGTTAAAAGCTTTACAGCGGCAGTTTAGTATCGGCCCAAGTCGATGATAGGTCATTGTCAATACTGGGCAAGAAAACTTCCCCAGGAGTAAGTGGGCGGTTTCCAATAGTCCCGATTGACAAAGAAGTCAGCTCCCTGCAAAAGACGATTAAGAAATACAAAGACCGCATTGGCTAAATGGTACTTGTTTTCACTTTTTATCCTTTATCGATGAATATGAAATGGCTGAAAATGTCCATAGAAACAAGATTCATTTACAAGACTACCTGCGCGGACTTCGGTATATTTTTAAATATACAACATAAATATGGCGGCATATCGGTCACTTGACTTACAAAATAAACAATTTAAAAACCTTGTGTGTGAATGTTATGTCCTCAGCATTTGACAACCTAGCCGTGCAGTGCATATAACATTTTTCATCATTTCATTTTATTTACTCTATTTACTTTTTTACGTCTGATCATGTATGCAAATTAGTATGCCGTTAAATGCTGTATAAGCTTAAATCTAGATCAAAACTCGCAGTTGACTCAAAACCTGTTATTAATTAGAAAAGATTTGTTAATGAATGATTTAATGAATGATTTATCAGTAATGTAACCCGTTTTAGAACAACAAAGAAGACATCAATGTTTTACTTGTAATATTAAATTGATATGTCTATGATCCGGCATGTTCGAGCGGTTTTTGCCAAAGACGGAATGCGAAAAAAAAACACACGGAATTTTGAAGTATTTTAGCTTGTTAAAATCAACTTAAAGAGAGCAAATAATTTGTTACAAACGACGCTTAGTTATAATACAAAAACAATGACCTGTTGGTTAAAACAGTGTTTAAATATGTAAGATATCAACTGAGCAGGGAAATAAGATTAAAACAAAGTAGCTGACTGTTTGCGCCTATAATGTTGATTAAAAAATGTTATTTTAACTTATAAGACATATTGTGTAGCTTGACCTATCTGAAATATTGCTGCCAAAAGACAGCGGATTCGATACGCTTAGTGCTTCCTTGCGTATCGAGCAAAATGATAAAATGATAAATATAAACAATCGAATAAATATAAATATTAAAGTTGAAATACAATATGCTATGATTGATTTAAAGAACTAAGGACAACCCAGCATTCGTCGCTCGGGTTGTAAAAAATGTACATGACATTTTACTGCTTATTATATATGGAGTAGTTCTCTATATCGCATTAATCGTCATTACGAAGCCACATGCTGGTTAGTTTTATTATATCATAACAGTGTTACGGTCGTGGTCACGGGCTCCTTACGACGTACTAGCGCCTAGATCACTAAGGTTTGTTTTTTTCTTGATTCAACAAGTTAATTTTATTTACAATCAAATATTTTTGTGTAGTTCTTCTAATCGAAATAATACCTCTCTCTATTAAACACTATGTGGACATTGTTTTTCAATAACGTCACAACTTTCGTCATAACTTGTCAAAGAAAACGTCATGGCTTGGACATTTTTATATTCAAATCGATCGGTTTTCTTTTCATTGCTTGTATTTAAGAAACCCATCAGGAAGTGCGAGGTAAGTTCTCTTTAAAATCGGTCCATATTGCCGATTGACCGTTCCAAGGCGGTAACTGTCGGGTTTACTCTAATTGCTATATGACTTATCACAGATTTGTTCTTTTACATTTGGCTTGCATGTGAATGCCTTTGGCCCGTGCATTTTCAAGTTGGTATATGTTGCAATGCTCATATGGCTTTGTCATATATTCTTATTAGTAACACAGACGGAGTTATGCCATCTAGGATTTGAGTTTCGTGAGTCGATCTGACGGGACGTTGGTTCTATAACGTTGCTTAATTAGATTTTATATAAACACAGGCTTCGTCGTCAGTTAGGCCGCTCGACGAAGAGTACACAAATGTACACCGTGTTTGCACGCGCACACACACACACACACACACACACACACACACACACACACACACACATACACACACACACATTTTACCCCAATCAAATCAGGGGCGTGCCTAGACGACTTTTGTGTATACGCACACCTGCTAGGGAGGTCCGGGGGCATGCTCCCCCGGAAAAAAATTTATACTACATAACGCAGTAGCTGCATTCTGGGGCGTTTTTAAACATAAAAAAATGCCAATAACTATCACTTGAAATAGAAAATACGTCATACTTTTTCAGGTGTCTTTATAACGCTTTATGTATACAAAACATTTTTTTCCTGAAAACAAGTAATAGTAGTAAAATTAAGACTATATATGTATATAGTCAAACAAGAAAAAGATGGATGTAAGTTAGACATTTGTAATTAAACCGTGATCAAATATCTAAACTAATGGTAGTTACATAATCAGAACAATAGACATGTTTAGAATGAACAGCGATGAAAAAAGTTTCAAACGTATGTACATATATACACGCACTCGTGGATGCGAAATTATAAAAAAACACTGTCAAGATTCAATAATGAATACATGCAGGTCAAAGGCGAACAGTGCACATAATTGCTTTACAGCAGAAGACCAAAATACCTCATTGATTACAGAAGAAGTTGTACAATGAAGTTAAATTATAATATTTTGAAAACCACTAGATCTTACAGGTAGTGCCTAACCCGGGTTAGGCGACGATTTTTATTCGCTTTTTGGCATTTTATTTTTTCAATTTCTGGAAGCCACTGTACGCACGTGCGTAAGTGCGTAACGGCAGGCACGCCCCTGCAAATGCCATCATTTTAACATATTTAATTAACCTCATTGCATCAAATTGTTTAAAATCTAGAAAAAAGCTTTAAAAACGTGCATCGGGGCTTGAATATATCAAACACTAACGACACCATAATTACTATTGTTTGGTGGCAATCAGTAGTTTTACCATAAAATCAGCTTTACAAAGTGGTTTGGTTTATATTTGGTAACATAATCCCACCGATAAGATTAGAAATTGATTAACATTAAGTTCTGCTACATTAGAAAACATTCCAAACTAAATACAAAACAGTTTAAACCCCAAACATACAAATGTCAACCGATTGATCTGGACCTATACTGTTTTCATACATCCTATCCATTTCTGTACGGCAGACAACTGATAAAATCTTCATCCAAACGGAAGCCCTTTCATTTTGCTTACATGTGTAAAATTTGATTCAGCATAAGAGATGCACTGAAATATCGACTAACGTTTTGCGGAGCGCAGAAATGTAAACTGAAGCGACTTGTAACTGAAACGATATCGTTGGGTTTGCTCTTTTTGTTAAATGACACATCACAGATTAGTTCTTACTTTTCCATTTGGCTTGCATCTGAATACCTTTGTCCTGTGCCTTAGGACTACGTCATATAATCTAACTGTATTAAATTATGTTTTGTGTGACACGGAAATGTCGAGTAAAGTGACTTGGATTAAATTTGGATAAAAAATTGGGTTGTTTGTTTATCTCCGATCCAACAATATTTTTTTTTTGTCCAGAGACGGTATCCAGTTTAAGTATATTGCTGCAAAAACTGTCAATAGCATGTCTTGCAGAACTGACGGAATACGACACTCATTCACATCACATGAATTCTTGAAAGTTGTTTGAAAACTTACTTTTCCAAGCGGGTCTGACTCTTATCCATGCCTGTTGCTTCATATTCACCAACTTGCAACGGTTCCGGGCTCGGGGTCGTGACGTATGACGGGCTGAAGTAAATCAGTCACTATTTTCGAATGTATTAGTTGCCTCCCTTGTGGGTAGCCCTTGAATATACTATACTTGTATGTATTAAAAAGATTCATATTTTGTTGATAATTTATTTATTATCATTTTAATGCTTACCCAATATTACCTCATACTATTTTAACCCTTTACATAGCGTATTAAGTATGAGCATGGTGCGGACTAAAACGGAATGCATTATATCCGAAGACATGTGAACCATGCACAGTTGTTTTCAATACATTAATTATTAAAAGTAGAAAAGCATGAACTGTTTGTTTTCAAATGAATGGCCATTTGCAAACTGACAAAACAGTTCAAGAATTTTTTGTTTGTTTGTAAATCATCCCACAACAGACTTTTAGATGTCAAGAGACGGTATTTACGTCGACTAGAAATATATAATTGTCATTACTGTGAATAGCATGCCATGAACAAGTGACTCAAATACTCAGAACTTCGTTAGCTTACTTTTTGAAGCGTGTCGGACGGTTGTCCATGCCTTTGTCCCCTGATGCAATGGTTAGTGGGCTCGGGGAGGTGGCGTTAGAGGTCCTGGAGCAAAAAAGTCTCTATTTTCTTCAGTTACTCCCATTTGGGCTGTTTACTTAATATCAAAAAAAGAGTAGTATTTCCATTGTTAATTCATTCATCTTCTTGTAAATGCTCACAACAATATTGCCTCATACTGATCTTCTTACATTTTTTATAACGTATAGAGTATACGCATGGTGCGGTCTTTCCCAGATGCTTGAAGTAATGTTAGAGTAGTATCCCTTTATAAACAAAAAGTGAGCACTTGTATTAAGTGGGCACCACCTGCTAAACGTACGTATGACCACACGCAATATGCTCTTTGTTAACGTTACTTCACCATTCCGAAAAAGTGCACAAAATTCAGTGGACGTTTATCAAATATGCCATTATTCTTAACCTTCATACATCTTTTGTGAGGGGGTGAGGGTGGGGGGTTGTAATGTATATCTTGCAACAACAAGCGAATTTTATATCTCTAAGCGTTACTTTTTTCCGTCTATGTTAATGCACATTTCTTGGGCATGTCAGTGTGACATGTATACAGCAATTATCTTCGAATTCCATCTAAGGACGATGTATCATCAAGTTTTTTACCAGCATCATCTTTTCTTCGTGTTAACTGTTGGTGTATAATATCTCTTTGTGAAAAAGCAAACATTTCTTTGTTGTTGTTTGTTTTGTTGTTTGTGTTGTTTTGTTATTGTTTTACCATCCTGCCTGTTTCATTCTTCTGTAGTAGTGTGTCTCAAAAAACCGGACACAATCAGCAGGTAACTAGATCTCCCTGTATTAAGAGGTATTGTCTTATAAGTTGAGGTGGTTGTACAAGGGATTGGTATTTGTGAACAACAGGAAAACCATAAAGAAATGGCGTGGCTGTGAAACATCTAAGGCGCTACAGAAAGATAGGAGTTAATGTAGCAATTAGCCAGGTACTTTAGTTTCTTAAACTGGTAATGGCAATAATATTAGGAAACAAACTATACTGAATGATAATGTTAAATAAATTCCACCTAGTGGATGAAAAGCAGGTATATATCTGCTACTCTGCTTTCTTCCTTGTTGTCTGCCAAATCCTTTTTGTAATTGCAATGGCAGTGCTAATCTCGGCAATACTTTCATTCCTCTTAATGTCTTCTAGGTCTTCTAGTCTTCTAATTAACGCAAGCTGCACTTTATTGTTGCAAGCTACTAAGTTAAACACGGTTTACTCTATACTTTTCTTTGAAAAATGTCTCGCAGAACAACTGCGTTTTCCTGGTATTGCCTGCTGAAACTTTTGCCCAATAAAATGTATTCCATAAGGGACTCTAAAACAGTTTCCTCGGGGAGACAAGTTCGTACATTGATGCACACCAGCTGACGTGTCCCTTTACAAGAAAATGTTGACCAATTCTAGATACTACTCCTTGGTTGAGGTTCAACTACGGATTTTGACTGTAATGCAATAGTGAGTCCGGCTGACTGTCATATACGTGTTGCACTTTGTCGAAAGCCTTACGAAAGTCGATTAAAAAAACTTGCATCAAGTATGGTACTGATGTCTTCAAAGGGGATACATAAGCTGTTATTTTAATCCCTGTCATCGCCGATTTTTTTATTAAGAAGCATTTGCCTTACTCATATTTATTTGTCATAAATAGTGAAATATTCTTTGATATAAGAGCAATTCGTAAATTGCGTTAATAAAACAGTATAATGTATACATATACAATATTTCATAAATTCATGTTCGGGTAGTATTAGAATGGGTTATTTACCCTTTGCAGCAACACAGGTACATTATTATGGTCACAGCCAGTAATATCACTACGAAGCCTGCTATAGATCCTACGATGGTAGCAACCGTCAAAATGGTGGCCTCGTCGTCCCGTGGATCTGAAACTTGTAGGAAAAACAAACAGTAATACGATATGTAGGCACACCTTTTGTGACATATCAGAAATATGCCTGTAGCTTATATGTGACATCAATTACATAAATCAGTAACGTAGGACGGCGCTCTCCAGCGTCCACCCATTCATACACCAGCTACAGTACAGGACTCTAATTTAAGACAAACCCGAGGGCCCTTGGCCAGTATGTGGACCTCAATAAAAATACATATAGTTATTATGTCCTCAATAAAACATACATGAAGAGTGGGCCTAAAAACATACCTGAAGTTATGTTGGCCTCGATAAAAATACTTATATTCATGTTGGTCGCAAGAAAACATACTGTAGTTATATAGGCCTCAAAAATCCTACCTGTAATAATGTGGGCAATAATAAAACATACATGTAGTTATGTGGGCCTCAGTAAACCTACCATTGGTTATTTGGGCCTCAATAGAACAAGCATGTAGGTATGCGGACCTCAGTAAAATATGGATGCAGTAATGTGGGTTTCAATAAAACATACATGTAGGTAAGTGGACCTCAATGAAACATGCATGTAGTTATGTGAGTTTCAATAAAACATACATGTAGTTATGTGAGTTTCAATAAAACATGCATGTAGTTATGTGGGTTTCAATAAAACATACATGTAGTTATGTGGGTTTCAATAAAACATGCATGTAGTTATGTGGGTTTCAATAAAACATACATGTAGTTATGTGGACCTCAATGAAACATACATGTAGTAATGTGGGTTTCAATAAAACATACATGTAGTTATGTGGACCTCAATGAAACATGCATGTAGTTATGTGGGTTTCAATAAAACATACATGTAGTTATGTGGGCCTCAAGGAAACATGCATGTAGTTATGTGGGTTTCAATAAAACATACATGTAGTTATGTGGGTTTCAATAAAACATACATGTAGTTATGTGGGCCTCAAGGAAACATGCATGTAGTTATGTGGGTTTCAATAAAACATACATGAAATTATGTGTGCCTCAAAGAAACATACATGTAGTTATGTGGGCCTCAATGAAACATGCATGTAGTTATGTGGGTTTCAATAAAACATACATGTAGTTATGTGGACCTCAATGAAACATGCATGTAGTTATGTGGGTTCCAATAAAACATACATGTAGTTGTGTGGGTTTCAATAAAACATACATGTAGTTATGTGGGCCTCAATGAAACATGCATGTAGTTATGTGGGTTTCAATAAAACATGCATGTAGTTATGTGGGTTTCAATAAAACATACATGTAGTTATGTGGGTTTCAATAAAACATGCAGGTAGTTATGTGGGTTTCAATAAAACATACATGTAGTTATGTGGGCCTCAAGTAAACATGCATGTAGTTATGTGGGCCTCAATGAAACATACATGTAGTTATGTGGGCTCCAATAAAACATACATGTAGTTATGTGGGTTTCAATAAAACATACATGTAGTTATGTGGGCTCCAATAAAACATACATGTAGTTATGTGGGCTCCAATAAAACATACATGTAATTATGTGTGCCTCAAAGAAATCTACTAATATTAATGTGGGCCCCAAATAAATATGCATGTTGGTATGTGGGCTTTAATTGAACATCCATGTATGTGGTTATGCGGACTTCAATAAAACCTACATGTATTTATATGTGGGCCTCAATAAAACCTACATGTATTTATATGTGGGCCTCAATAAAACCTACATGTATTTATATGTGGGCCTCAATAAAACCTACATGTATTTATGTGTGGGTCTCAATAAAACCTGCATGCATTTATATGTGGGCCTCAATAACACCTACATGTATCTATATGTGGACCTCAATAAAACCTACATGTATTCATATTTGGGCATCAATAAAACCTACATGTAGTAATGTGTGGGCCTCAATAAAACCTACATGTATTTATATGTGGGCCTCGAAAAACCCACATGTATTTATATTTGGGCCTCAATAAAACCCACATGTATTTATATGTGGGTCTAAATAAAACCTTCATGTATTTATATGTCGGCCTCAATAAAACCTACATGCATTTATATGTGAGCCTCAATAAAACCTACATGTATTTATATGTGGGCCTCAATAAAACCTACATGTATTTATATGTGGGCCTCAATAAAACCTGCATGCATTTATATGTGGACCTAAAAAAAACTACATGTATTTATATGTGGGCCTCAATAAAACCTACATGTATTTATATGTGGGCCTCAATAAAACCTACATGTATTTATATGTGGGCCTCAATAAAACCTACATGTATTTATATGTGAGCCTCAATAAAACCTACATGTATTTATATGTGGGCCTTAATAAAACCTACATGTACATGTATTTATATGTGAGCCTCAATAAAACCTGCATGCATTTATATGTGGACCTAAAAAAAACCTACATGTATTTATATGTGGGCCTCAATAAAACCTACATGTATTTATATGTGGGCCTCAATAAAACCTACATGTATTTATATGTGGGCCTCAATAAAACCTACATGTAGTAATGTGTGGGCCTCAATAAAACCTACATGTATTTATATGTGGGCCTCGAAAAACCCACATGTATTTATATTTGGGCCTCAATAAAACCCACATGTTTTAAATAAATATATGTGGGCCTCAATAAAACCTACATTTATTTATATGTGGGCCTCAATAAAACCTACATGTATTTTTATTTGGGCCTCAATAAAACCTACATGTATTTATATGTGGGCCTCAATAAAACCTACATGTATTTATATGTGGGCCTCAATAAAACCTACATGTATTTTATGTGAGCCTCAATAAAACCTACATGTATTTATATGTGAGCCTCAATAAAACCTACATGTATTTATATGTGGGCCTCAATAAAACCTACATGTTTTTATATGTGGGCCTCAATAAACTTCTTATTTTTATCAATGTTTCGCTTCATTTGCTAAATAATTTGTTTAGTGTCGCTGACACTACCAGAATTATGTGTTTTGGTTTGTTTTTATTACATTGCACAGACACACACGTATGGTCACATTGGCAACGTATAGCTAATTATTGGTGGAGAAACCCATACATAAGTCACACCACAGGTTCTTTTGTAAGGCGATATGCGCCAATATTCTAATTACTATTCCTTACTTTCAATACACGGATTTGTCACTTCAAATGCCAGTTTGTAAATTGCAACACCGCGCATGCTAAATACCGGTATCAAATTACATCCTAACTTTTACATATCACATGGAAATGTTCACATCTCATCATTACATTTGAACTATTTCAACTTTCCCGCAAATACAATTTACAAGCTACAAATCGCGGGGCGAAAATCACAAATATATTTTACATTCCTAGAATCTAATTTACTAATCTAGAGGCGCAAATCTCTAATGTAAAATGTACGCGAACATAAAAGTTGTGACTAGTTAATTGTGACTTTGAGATTTGTAACTTGTAAATTGTAAGCGAACATAAAATTTGTGACTTGATAATTGAGATTTGTATTTCCAAATTGTAAACGAGACATGTCAATTAGATACATGTTAAAACGAATGTGTTTGTGCAAACAAATAGCATATGCAGTGTTGCAATTAGATATTGAATATTGGCGGATATTCCCTTACATAATATAAACTCTGAACTTCCAGACAAAAGGAACACGGATTTTCAGTAGTATGTATATCATTCTTTTACGTCGCATTAGGATAAAAGAGTTTTTTTCTGAAGACATTTGCCTTAACTAAATAATGTTTACACTTACAGATAAAAGAGGTTGTCTAAATGTACGGTTCCTTAAGTATTGATCGAGTTTGTTTACATAAACCAGTTTATGCAATCAGTACAAGGTAAAAGAGCAATGGTGAACAAATGACTTCTTCAAAAGAGACGGGACATTTGTTAGTGATTGTGAGCGCGATGCCGATTTATGGAATGCTCACTGAAATTTGCGCAAGTGGAAAATTTGTTTTACGGATATCCGGCGCGTCGCCAATAAAATACTGGTCATAATTCGGTACATGGAATTCTACTTTTTGTTTTGTTTTATTTATTTATTTATTTATTTATTTATTTATTTATTTATTTATTTATTTTATTTATTTATTTATTTATTTATTTATTTATTTATTTATTTATTTATTTATTTATTTATACATTTGTTTAAAAAAGACAACTGACTGTTACCCCATTTAAGTAAGTTTTAACATGCGCTGGTGCGCGACGCAATAGATGGAATGCTTACTGAAATTTGCGCATGAAGAAAGTTTGTGTCGCGGACTTTCCAGCGCGTCGTCAATAAAATACGGATCATAATTCGGTAGATGAAGTTCAATTTCTTGCTTTGTTTTCATTTTATTTATTTATTTATTTATTTATTTATTTATTTATTTATTTATTTATTTACATGTATTTGAATAAATAAAACTGCAGGATACCCCCTTTAATTAAGTTTCAAAATTAAGGTCACAATTGCTTTTAAATTTGTTTTAATCGTTGGCGTCGCCTTTGATGCACTGCATCAACAGATTTCTTGTACCATTTTCGAGAACGTGACATTAGTAGGAGTAAAATAGTTTATTAAAAGAAAAACAGGTTTCAATATATAATGAAACTAACCCAAAATCCCTATCAATGCCGCTTTTCCTCAATCGGATTAAAATCATATCCTTAAAACCGCTCCTCTATCAGGATCTGACGACGAGTCAACAAAACCTTCCCAACCAATCAGATTGTCGCCTACAAAATCGCAAAAGTAAATCTTGATCCGAAGCGTTCCGAACATATCATTTAAATGGCTGCGCCCATTTATAAAGAAATGTAAACATGGACACTCCGCGCAAGACTTATGTCACTGAAGACAGGTGCGTTGTATACTGTATCCCATTTGTTTCAACACCAGTAACATCATCAGGACGAAAGTTAACTAACAAGCAGTTGCAGAACAAACACATCTACTGCATCATCGATATGGACCATTTTGCGACTCTTACCGAAAGCGTTATACATTACGCTCTCTGATTGGCTGTTATAAAAAGAGTAATCGGGGAAAACCATTTTGTTTATAGACGGTATTTGCGTGCCGTCATCAGATCTTACCTTTTGTAAGATCTGACTTTAGTGAGATTGGCATTTCCTTAACTTTATTATAATTTAGATATGGTAAACATAAAACAACTAACCTGTGCACTGGGATGTTTGGCGCGAGTTCAGACCCTCAGTCCATGTTCCGTCGGGACACGCCTTGCATCCAGTCTGACCCATTTCGTCCTGGTACGAGCCCCGCGGACAGCGTTCACAATACAAGCCGTCCTGGTAGGTTCCCAGGCCACACGGCACTAGAAAATAAGCGCACTAGATGAGAAGATGTCGGGGTTGATGGTGAACATTGTGGCAAGGTTTTAATGATGGTTAGGGTGGTGATGGTGGTAAGGGTGGTGTGATGATAAGGGTGGTGATGATGGTAGGGGTTATGGTGGTCATTGCAGTAATGCGGTAGTAAGGTCGCTGATGATGGTGGTGGTGATGATGGTGGTGGATTTTTTAGGTGGTTGTTGTTATGGTGTTGTAGCGATAGTTAGTGCGGTAGCTTTGGTGTGGGAGAAGAAGACGCAATGCTATGTGGTGGTTGTGGTGGTGATAGTGGTAAAAGTGGTCATTGTGGTGTCGTGGTGGTGGTGTTCTGGTGATAGATGTTGTGTAGGCATTGGTGGTAAGAGTGGTGGTATTAGTAGTTAGGGTGTATTGGTGATGGTTGTGGCAGTAGTAGTGGTCAGTGCGTGGTGGTGATGGAGAAAGTGGTGGTACGTTGTATTATGGGATGTTATCTGGTGAAACATTATGCATTATCTTTATTTAACAATAGGTTCACACGTTAAGGATGAATTTGGTATTTATGTTTAAACTGAGAAAGCGAAAGTAGTGCATACCGCAATAATGGTAGACTGGAATTAAACCCGGAGGGCACGTCACCGACCCATCCCATGACGTGTTATTGACGTTTACGTCATAAGTCTGTCCGCTTACCGTCACAGTAAGAGCCTGGCTCGCAATGGCTTGTTCCAAGGTTTGAAGGACCTCTTGCAATAAATCGTTACACTCATCTATCGCTGTCAATCAAGAAGCAGATATGTTGATAAAACGCGAAATTTCAACAAATGTTGTATATCTGAACAAGAAGATCGGGAAAATTTTGCATATTTGAATGAAAAGTTCAGACATGTTAAATATTTGAACAAATAGTTCAAACAAATGATGCATATTTGAACAAAAAGTTCAAACACATGTTGCATATTTGAACAAAAAGTTTAAACAAATGATGCATATTTAAACAAAAAGTTTAAACAAATGTTGCATACTTAAACAAAACGGTGAAACAAATGTTGCATATTTGAACAAAATGTTTAAACAAATGTTGCATATTTGAACACACAGTTCAAACAAATGTTGCATATTTGAATAATTGGTTTTTAAAACCACAATAACACTAACATACACATTCTGCACAATGCATCCCCCCACGCACACACACACACTAAACAGGTAAAAGAGTAGAGTAGTGAAAACACAGACATCAAAGTTAGGGTCCCTTTCTGTGTATATATGTATTTACTGTGATAAAGTGTTGAATGGATCAGGATTCAGACCCCCGCCCCCCCCCCCCACACACACACACACACACCCACACCCACACCCCTTTTGATACGTCCAGTAAATATATGTATTGTACAGTTATGTAACGTTTAAACAATCATTTTAGATGCCTTTTCTTCTTGTTTGGTTGTTATTATTGTGAACTGTACATTGGTAGAAATGTAAACTTACATGACTCAGGTACACATGAGATGTAGACGGTAAACGTCACTGATGACGTTTCTCTTCTCTTTCTTCTGCCTGGTATGACGTCATTCAGACGTATCCCTCCATAGCTGACCTTTCCCGATGTTAATGGTTCCGTGCTGAGGACAACTCCCTCCACAAGGGACGTAACTTGTGCCTCCACATCTGCTGCTGCATCAAGGTTTGGGTACTCTCCGAAACCGAACACTGTTATCTTCTCAGCCTGTTGCTTGGCTGCAATAAAATGAATACATTACTCAAATTGTGATGTTTAGAAATATTTTTAAAAAAAACACACGTGATTGGTTAATTTTACATGTAAATGTTTGAACTTGTTTTGGAGGTTTATCGTCCCACCAACCGTATTTCAGTTATCTGGACATGGTGTCCACTTGAAGAAGATATAGTGCTGCCATCACTGTGTATAGCATGCCGTGAACACCTGGCATGATACAACTCCCAGTCACATTATCCTGACACCAGGCCAACCAGTCATGGCACTACCCTTATATTTGCCTGAGCGTTAACAAGGGAGCTATACCACTACCATTTTAACGGTTTTTGGTATGTCGCGGCGGGGAATCGGACACGGGGTATCCCGTACCTGGAGCCGACGCTCTACCGACTGCGCTACCAGGTCCGGTGCTTGAACTTGGGGTCACCGGATATGTTAAATAATACTTCAAGCTTCAAGCTGTAATATTTCATTGGCATTTAAAATCTGACGATTGCAATAGTGAACGCAAGACATTCGTTATAGCTCCAATTATTGCGGCACTTTCTGACGAAGGAGTGAACTGTTTTGGATGTATGTTTTGTTTGGTATGTTTTTGTTTACATCGGACCGACACAATTAGAGTCATATTTGCACCGTCCAGCTAATTATTGGTATAAAAAGACCCCAGACTTATGCCTGGGTAGAACCACCGGTGCACCGCAGATAAGCTGAAAAATCTTCCCACATTAAAGTTCTCGCTACGACCGGGACTCGAACCCACGCAGTGAGGGGCTAAGGAGTAACAAGCCAGTGACTCAACTGCTAGACATTGGCGCCCGTTTGGGATCTATAAAATTATTATAATACAGGTACATGTATGAAGATATGTATGTGATTATAATTAAAATATGAAAGTAAAACACACATAACCTATTGACCTAAGTGTAAGGTAAGGGAATATTTGCCTATTTAGGTGCATGTCCACCAAAACCTTATGACTTAAACGTGGTATCAGACAGTTTTCCTTTTTTTAAATATAAAATGAAACAATATCTGACTCTCTGCTTGGGGTATTTGTGCATAATGTCTGTAGAAAAAAGACTTTATTCTAAGCTTTGGCAGTTTTTGATTTTCAACAGTTTCTCAATTCTGCGGCAGTAAAACGCATTAATCAACACTTAAAGCGTGTTGTTGTTGTGGTTTCAAATCTACAAATAAGAACGATAGAAAATCCGGTATGGAGACCCGTAGGCAGTTGGCTGAGCTTTGCGATACCTTCTGTCACCTCCTGTGCTGGCACTGGCCGTATCGGCTTGCCTTTCCGCCAAACTCCGCCAGTAATTCCGAGAGGGGGGTCCTGGCACTGGGCACTCTAGGATCTCCATACCACCCGCCAAGGCCTACACCTGGAGAGGTCACTCCAGCTTCGCTGTCTCAGCGTAGACTCATCGCGGGGAGCAGCAGACACCAGTGATAAGCCCAGGCTCGTTTGGCGTAGAGCCGGGCGCTATGGGTTGCTCTAGACGGTGGGAGGAGTCCTCTTACTCCAATGGGAAGTTACCGCCCGCCTCAACACGGACAGCCCGCGGGCAATAAGGTACTACCTCGCCATAACTTGCTTGAATCATTGGGTGCGTAAAGCTTGGGCAAAATCGACAGGCTTTTGTAAAATTAAGCACCAGGCAAACACCGAAAGAAAAAGGAAAATAAAGTACCAGCCCTGCGGCAGGCAACATGGAACGTCAGAACAATGTGTCCTGGCCTCTCTGACGCCCTTCAGCAAATAGATGTCAAATGGAAAACCGCCATCATCGACCGCGAGCTGGCTAAGCGTAATGTCGACATCGCCGTCCTCCAGGAGGCTCGTCTCGCTTCAATAGCAGTCTCAAGGTGAAGGACAACACGTTCTTCTGGCAAGGCCTGGAGTCAGATGAGCACCGACTCTAGGAAGCTGGCTTCGCAGTTCGCAACTCCCTCCTGTTAACAGTCGAACCTCCTTCACAGGGAACCGAACGCGTCCTCTCACTCCGCCTCACTACCTCCTCAGGACCTACACACATCTTTAGCGTCTACGCCCCAACATACTGTTCCACGGCCAAGGCTAAAGATGCATTCTATGAGGAGCTCGAGACAAGGATTAGACAGATCCAAGCGAAGGCAAACTTGTTCCTGGTCGGAGACTTCAACGCGCGAGTAGACGCAGCCTACACCTCCTGGCCACGTTGCATCGGACTCTTCGGCGGTAGCAAGCTCAGCGAGAATAGACAGCGGCTACTTGAGCTCTGCTCCTTCCATGACTTGCCATCACCAACACCTTCTACTCCATCAAGCCCCACCACAGAGTGTCTTGGCGACATCCCAGGCCAAAGCATTGGCACAAGCTGGACCTCGTCATTACTAGAAGACCCATTTTGAACCACGTGTTCCTCAAGCGGAGTTAACATAGTCCCGATTGCGACACCGATCACTCCCTGGTCGGCAGCATGGTGCGTCTCCGACCCAGACGGATCCACCGCTTCAAGTAGAAGAGCCGACCTCGCATCGACACTGCCAAATCTTCAAAGCCGGAGCTGCGCAAATGCTTTGCCGAGGCCATTGACAAGAACTCTGGAAGACTGCCCCACAGACAGCGCCACACCAAGCTGGGACTGTATCCGTGATGCCATATACCAGACCGTCTCAGACACCTTCGGAGAGCCAGAAAGAACGAGGACTGGTTCGAGCCCGGGATCAAGGTGATGGATTCTTGCTTAGTCGCCAATGGGAGCTGCGCTTCTAAAGTACAAGCGGAAGCCCTGCGAGAACACACTGGCCGCCTACAAAGAAGCCCGCAACCACGCAAAGAGGATCGCCCGTAGATGCGCTAACAACTTCTGGCTGGCTGAAGCTTTGCAGTGACATCCAGATCCCTGCAGACTGTGGAAACACCCGTGCCATGTATGAGGGGATGAAGAAAGCTTTTGGACCTAGTGTCACCAAAAACCGCACACCTTACGAGAGAATGTCGTTACTGACACAGCCATGGAGAACACCACCCCACTACCCAGAATGGAAGAAGTCGACTCGCCACCCACCATCGAGAAGCTCATAAAGGCCATTGCCTCGCTGTCCTGCGGGAAAGCACCAGGCAGTGACGGAATTCCACCAGAGGTTGTGTAGGCGTCAAAAGAGATCTCCCTCCTTGGACATCTCCATGAGCTACAGTGTAGTGCTGGGAAGGGGGAACGATACCCCAATACATGCGGGATACATACATACAAGCTCTATAAGAACAAGGGCGACCTCAGCGACTCCGACAACTATCGTGGGATCTCCCTCCTCAGGGTCGTGGGAAAGGCCTTCGCCAGGGTAGTCCTCAACCGCCTACATGTACTTGCTGACCACGTGTATCCCGAGTAACAGTGTGGGTTCCGGGCCAAGCGATCAACTATTATCGGCATGGTGTTCCCCCTCAGGCAGTTGCAGGAAAAGTGCCTCGAACATCGACATTCCCTGTACCTCGCCTTCATCGACCGGACCAAGGCGTTTGACTTGGTTAGTCGATCTGGCCTCAAGCTTCTGAAGATGGTTGAGTCATTCCACGAAAACACGTCTGGCACTGTTCAAATGACGGACTGCCGTCGGACCCCTTCCCAAACACGAGCGGATCGAAACAAGGGTGTGTCCTGGCCCCGACACTTTTCGGCATATTCTTCCCCTGCTCCTGCGCTACGCGAATTTGAACATCGCACCTTCCTCCACACACGGAGCGACGGAAACCTATTCAACATTGCCCACCTCAGAGCAAAGATATCCGGGAGATGGTTTTTGCCGATGACGCCGCCCACACTGCTCACGCGGAATCCGCTCTTCAACGACCCATCACTCTCTTGGCGAAGGCATGCACACAGTTTGCTTCACCATCAGTCTCAAGAAGAACAACATCATTGCTGATCACTACTCCCACAATTACCATTGGCGATCACACACGGGGGCGGGGGGGGGGGGGGGGAAAGTTCACATAGCTCGGCTCCACAATCTCCAGCAACCTATCCTTGAATGCCGAGCTCAACGTGATGATTGGCAAAGCAGCAACCGCCATAGCATTCCTATCGAAACGTGTTTGGGACAACCGCATGCTGACCATCAACACAAAAATGAAGGTGTTCCAAGCATGCGTGCTGAGTACGCTTTTGCACGGCAGTGAGTCTTGAACCCTGTATACGCACCAAGAACGAAGACTGTACGCCTTCCACATGCGCAACCTCAGACGACTCCTCGGTATCACCTGGCAGGATCGCATCTCCAATGCATGGCCGCATCCCAAAGGACATCCTCTATTGTGAGCTCGGCCAATCGCTACAAGGTTGTCTGCAAGAGGGATCTGAAGTCATGCAACATCAACCTAGCATATGTCGAAACAGCAACCTCCGACCGCTCTAGTTGGCGTGCGAATATCAAAACCGGCATCAAGCAGGCTGTAGAGAAGAGAGAGATGCAACAAGAGGAAAGGAAGAGCCGCAAAAGGCAGAGAACCCAGCCTACCACTGCTGCCCAGATAGTTACCAACAAGGACCACAATTGCAGCAAGTGTGGCAAAAGCTACAGCTCCCGCATCGACTTATTCAGCCACAGCCGCCGCTGCTGAACCACAATTAAGTTAATACTCAGGTATATACTCAATGTCTCTAGAGACAAAAGGATGCCAACGACTTTGGCACCAATGAACAGCATTTCGCAAGACCTTTTAGGGTACAAATAACTTATTTAGTTATTTGAGAAACTTTCTTTTGACCGAACTGTCGGATACCACTTTTAAAAATCGTTTTGAAATTAGCACACAATATATTTCAGGAACACTAGAGATCCCCGTTCCGCACGTGACTGAGCAGGATCAAAAATCAGACAAAGCCGCCCATTTCCCGTCCACTATTATACGATAAGTGTGGAATCCAGAAAAAGCTTAAGTTGACAACGCAGCCCTCATACTTACGTGTACAGCTGGGCAGCTGGCTGAAAGGATTGTCATCATTCACGATGTTCCAGACATAGGCAGTGTTGATTCCGCACGAGATTGGTGAGTCGGGATTGTTAAGGAACAACAGAGAGTCAAAGTCATAACCGTCGTCACAGTAGGGGTAGCAGGTTCGAGTCTCGGCATCTATCCATGTACAGTTCATAGAACCGTTGTCTAGAGGAGGAACGTCGTTACATTCTGAAGCAAAAATGGATTTAGCATTTAGTACGTATATAAGCATAGGAAGGATCCTAATTGCCGTTTAATTTATATATTTATATAAGACAAGACCGGACCTGGTAGCGCAATCGGTAGAGCGTCGGCTCCAGGTACGGGTGGTCCCGGTTTCGATCCCGGGCCGCGACATACCAAAGTCGTTAAAAATGGTAGTGGTATAGCTCCCTTGCTAGCGCTCAAGCAAATATAAGGGTATTTTCACGACTGGTTGGCCCGGTGTCAGGATAATGTGATTGAGTGTGGTATCATGCCAAGTGTTAACAGCATGCTATACACAGTGAAGGCAGCACTATATCTGCTTCAAGTGGACACCGTCTCCAGATAACTGAAACACTGTTGATGGGACGATAAACCCAATAAATAAATGAATAAATCTAAGACAAGAGGCTTGCCTTCTACATTTTGTGAATTCGAGTTTATGATTTTTTAGGTTAAAAGATCCACAGTTGTTTGTTTTTGTCTCCATATGATATAACAGACAACTACTCTGAAAATAATTATAATCCAATAATGAAAATATCTTTTATAATGATTATAAAATACAGGGGGATGTACTCCTGATTAATATATATATTCATATGTTTATATATATATATATGCTTACGTTCGGTGAATATCTGTCATATTTGAGCCCATAAAATATAACGACGTTTTCAATCCATACATAAGTGAAAAAAAAATTGCTTTAGCAATTTAGAGCATGCTTCAGGGCAGGCTAAAAACACTGCTGTTTAAAATTGTTGTTTTTTTCAGGTGATGTTTTACGTGTTAGCACGGTTATTAATTATCTTAGATAGGTATTGTCTAATGTCTGTAATATTTGGTGTTCAGAAGCGGCTGCAACAGTTCGATACAAAACGTACCATATACACATTTGTCCTCCATGGTACAGGCCTGGGTCTCATTGTTTGGTCCTTCGCATGCTTTGCCGCCATTTGTTGGTTCCGGGTCAGTACAGACACGTTCCCTGCTGTGGACCCCCGTTCCGCACGTGACTGAGCAGGATCCAAAATCAGACCAAGCCGCCCATTGCCCGTCCACTGTTATACGAGAAGTGTGGAATTCAGAAATAGCTTTAGTTGACACTTTATTTTTTGGATAATACACCATATTCAAATGTATACATGCATAAAGAAAATTTAGTTTGGTCACTGATAACTTACCGACTTGTATTTCACACAATTCCCCCTTGAATTCGTAGGGACAGAGGCACGAGTACCCGTCAACCCCGTCCTGACATATGGCCTTATTGTCGCAGGCGTGATTGAGGCAGTCGTCAATGTTGATTTCACACGTTACACCAGTATATCCGGCTGGGCACGCACATTCGTACTGAGCAAGTTTATCAGTGCATGTTGCTCCATTGATACACGGGTTGCTGGAACAATCATCCTGAGCTGAAGATGCAAAGAAACATTTTTACAATACAGCATCAAATGTCACCGTCGAAGCCTCGTGCAACAATAAAATGTTTTTCCTAACAACAAGCTGACCAAGAAACAACACAAAAGTGTTGTTATTAAAAGATTTACAATATTCTTATTGTGTCATTCTTGATATATATATATATATATATATATATATATATATATATATTACATATAGACACTGCTCTTATACCAATGACAATAACTTACTCTAGATGCAAATGGTTAAAATATCCGGTTGAAGTAACTTTATCCTGGTGGTGACGATATCGTCCATCAAAGCTGGCACGCTGCTCTACCATGAAAATCAAATGATACAGGGGCGTACCGCTTTTGGAATTGATCGCAAGACGCAAGTAGAGTAGAATTGTGCCAGCATTTTTGTAGAGAATATAAACCAGAAAGGTAGTCGGCTGATAATATGTGTGTATGCTTAATATTTTTTTCCATTTAATAATGTCATGGTCATTTTGATAGCAAGATTAAACCACACTAACACAATCCATGTTGTTTAAGGTATTATCCGACAGTTTATCTATATCAAATACATGTAATAATATCTTACCACTGCTTTGGGGAATTAGGGTATAATTTATGCATAAACTTATACTTTAGTATATGTAAAGACGGTTTTAAGCATTGCCTGTAGTGTTAGGCAGTACAAAACGCGATAAAACACACCAAAAATTCAATCTTTCCAAATCTATGATTAAGCACGATATTGATCTCTGCTAATAACAGAGCGGATTGACCGGATGACGATATAAGGTGATTTCAAAAGTTGTGAAGTGGTTTTCTTAGTTATAAATAGCTATCTCTGCAGCGTGGCTGAGATCGGAAATACCTGTTTGCAATGAGGAATGGGGATTTAGGTTTCTCTGTTCACACTAATAACGGACATCGATGAACAGCTTTGTACATGACATTTTCAGGTACCAATGACTTATGTTGGGTTTTTTTTGAGAAAATATTTTGGTCCTAACTGTCGGATACCATCTTTAAATGTCTTTATTTTTTTTAATTATCAATACTACTCATATAATGGTTTCATAAGTAACTGAAAACATACCGTCACATGAGCTGCCCACTTTAGTAAATGTGCCGTCTGTATCATCGAATGATCGCCATGACAATACGTCACCTTGGTAACCAGTGAAGCAGGTGCTTGTTGATAAGGTCACTGGGACACTGGACGACATTTGCAACTGTGACAGCGAGCCGATGAAGTTGTCTGCTGTTTGATGGATAGATAATAACAGTTTTTAGAGTAACTTAGACATTGCTTTAAGGTTCACACAAAATACACGCATCAATCAAATCAATAATAGGACATGGTCTAACAGTTTCATAACTTTCTTGTAGGTTTTCCTTCGGTTTGTCTGTTGATTCGTCAACATCATGTCATGGATGGATCCAGGCCCTCTGGGGAGATGCATCCCCACCTCCCACCAACCAACCGGGTAAAAGAGTACAGCTGTGAAATCACATAGCCTACATGTTAGCTTAAAAATATTAAGCTTTTGAAGTATTGACTACTTATGTCGATGCTAGTGTCCTTTATTGTGTGTGTAAATATATATATATATATATATATATATATATATATATATATATATATATATATATATATATATATATATATATATATATATATATATATATATATATATATCTTGATTAATAACGCATCCCCCCCCCCCACTCCCAAAAAAAAAAAAAAAAAAAAAAATTTATCCACCACTGCACCATTTGCATCCAAGTATTATTTTGTACGTGCTATTGAGATGTTTAATGTTTGGTTCTAACTGTCGGATACCGTTGGTATGTAAGTTGACATGAAACAACGTGTCTCACTGTAGGCATGTTATACATGAATCGATAATTTCCACATCAGTGAAGATCCCTTATCTTGGCAGCCATCTTTGATGGCAGCTTCATGGGATTTTCAGATGATATGTATTGAAACGTAAGTTTTATTTTCTTGTAATTTCTTTATTTGTGGTCCAAAAATTAAACGCTATACACCATTGGAAAGCTCTTAAAATTCATATTTTAAGAATACAATATACAATAAACGCACAAAGAATTAAAACACAGAAATAAATAAAATTATTGGCTCATCCTTAAACAAAATGAACAGTGTTTTTACCTTTTAAACTATCAAAATATAGTTGTGGTTTTTAAAATACTTCATAAAAGTTGTAAAATTTGATATAAAATTCAGTTAAATAGCCTAAAAAAAACAAAACAAAGTGGTGAGTTTAATACAGCACATATTTCGGCCTGTATTAGCTTCTTCCCTCAAAAAATGGCTGCCTTAAACTGTCTTATCAGTGCCTATGACATCACATGGAAACTAAAATTCATATTTTCAGAATACAATATTTTATGTTTCTGAAAGAACTAACAAGAAGGTCCAAGTTTCCTGCTTCTTCATTTTTAAAATAATGGCATGATGAAATATTTCTTCTAGACAGTTCTATTTCTGTTGCGATTTCCACGTCAGTGATCACGTGCCTTTCGGATCACAACAACCTCGTCAGTTAAGTCGCCAAACGAGATTTGAGCGGGATTATAATATGCTGATATAGTTCTTTTAAAACAGTATAATTTTAAACTATTGATAGATTCTAAAGGATTTTATTATGAAAAACAAACATTTTAAATTGACACTAATATCGATAGACAACGCTTGACTTCCTCTAAAGTCACGTTCTTTGAACATGTATTACATGTGTTCGAATATGTTGTTGTTGTTGATGTCTTTGTGCATTATGTTTAGTTTTTGTTACACAGTAATTTCTAATGCAGAAACATTCGAGTCTTGGTCGGGGCGAAGGGCTAAATGTGGGAAGGTCTTCCGGCTGACTTGCGGTGCGCCGGTGGTTCTACCCAGACATTTGTCTGGGGTCCTCCTCCACCAAAGAGCTGGACGTTGCTATAATGATCACAAGTGGTTGCTGCGATGTATTTAAAAAAAATCAATGATCAGTTTCTATGATACAAACCTCCGATTGTTATATTAAATTCCGTAGCCATGGACACAGTTCCAGCTGCAGAGATAACAATATCGCCATCTAACGCCACAGTCGTGACGTCACTGAAACTGCTTACAACCACGTGACTCCATTTCCTTGCTGACAGAGTGTTGACGGCGCTGCCGCTCGTTTGGCTGTTTAAAAATACTCACATCAGCATCAGACAATACATTAAGAAAATCCTTTTAAATATCAACCAATGACATTTAAAAACAAGCTTTCCATGAATAAAATAAATTATTAAATAATTGTGCATTATTAGTCCATAAAAAGCATCCGCCATGTTCAATAACACGACGGTCTGCTTTAAAATAGTGCCACTATCTATATCATTTTTTTCGGCCCCTGGCCTAGATATAAAGGCCGCATTTGAATTAATTTAATTGGCTTATAAGGCAGGGCCAAAGAAATGATTTCAACAAGAAACTCTGGCAACTCGGTCTATCTGTAGACGCCGACAAGTGGCATAAATTTATGAAACATAATATCCTCAGCTTTCAAACATTCACGGCATGAATTGGTAGTGTTTAACCGAATGTGTTAAATATCTACAACGTGTATTCACAAAAACACAAACAAGCATTTTCTGATTCGGATTAATGCAAAAACTAATTAAGTATTAACAACTGTGAAATTGTACAAGTACATGAAGTTATTCAATAAAATTGTCAATAAATAAGTGATTTGTTATTTATCCTCGGGTCAGTCGTATTGGCTTTCGGCATTAGGCTAATACGATTGCCCTCGGACAAATAACAGGGCCAATATCAAATCACTTAGTTATTAACATATATTATTAAGCATGCGTCTTTGCAAATATCTGAAAATGTATATCCTTTTCCCACTTGGTTGTTACAACGTGCACTTAATTTTATAATGCTCATTGTGACAAGAACATAACAAAACACTAACCTGTGCTCATTAAATCAAAATTAGTCAACAGTTTATGTTCGTGCGTATTATACAACTTCTTGAATATATGAATCTGATATTGTTTTAAAGCACAAAAATAGTTCATAAGTTCATTGGCGACGCGTAGGCAACAAGATATAATCATCAAGGTAAAATGCTTCAGAAAAAAGTCTTACATTTTACAATTTAGAGTAAAAAAAAAAAATAAAGTAATCAGTATCATTGACGCCGCAATGAAGAGCGATGCCTCTTATTGGATTCATATTTATGTGGACGATAGGGTAGCAAGCAGTAACAGAAAGTCGCAGGTGTTCTGTGTGACCCTTCTCAGAGAAAAGTACCGAGTGTTCCGTTTCTAACAACTATAACCAAACGTTGTAGGCCTTTATAGGAATTCGCAGCCGCTTGTCGAGTTTTTTAAAAAGCAACTGGGTATGCCAATGTTAATAATGCGGCATGCAATAACAGGTGTAGCAGACAGGAAGAATGCAATGTAGCAGACAGTCTAGTTTCTATTTCCAATTACGGTTCGTTACTATATTTATGTTATTATTTGACAGTATAAGAGAGTGTTTAGTCCCAAGTAAAGCCATCTTCTTGTATAAAGCGCATGCTCTCCATGGCGCCTTGGATGTTTCACATCCGTGCTCTTTCTTGTAAATATTATCTGAACAGTTGTTAATGCATATTTTAAAATGTGGCATCAAATGTGTGTCTATTTATAAAACTCTTTTCTTAGGCTGAGACTAAACCATAATTGCCTGCTCACCTGTTTCTTGTCAGAGTTAACACGGTGTCGCCACGTAGACCCAGCACAACCATCCCAGCTGGGTCCGTCACTGACACGAGACCACCGCACGTGGAACATTTTACCCAGAAGTCTACATGTATGCCAGATACAGGTTGCTCCAAGATCACAGCTACCCTTGCTGGGACCATAGTTTCATTGGGGTCAAGCTCCGAATATAGAATGTCAAACTCTGTAAAGGTTCAATGTAATTTTATATAAAACTTTTATTGTAACAATAAACATAAAGTATGTTTACATGGATTACATAATGTCACATAGCTGGAAAAATACGGTAGCCCGACGTCCCGGACAAGTCAAAATATAGTTTCGATCATTAAATTTATACCGGACAAATCATAAATTGGCAGTCGGACAAGTAACAAATAAACAGTGGTTTATAATTAGCGATGAAGACAATCAGTTTCACGCCAGGAGCATTTATCAACAACACGTAAAGGCGGTACATGTACAATGCACACACCTGTCCAAAACACCCAATCACGACGCGCGATACATAAACGCTTCATGACAAAAAAGAAAGAAACAACTTGTTGTATAACCTTGTTTATTAGTGGTAGATATGACAAATGTGTTGTTGGGTTCGTTAATTGAAAACGACGCAAATTTTTGAACTCATTTTTTATTTCAAAGTCTTTGAAAAGAAATATTTTGCAGCACTGCACAAACAAGTCATCTAAACCAGCTCAGCGACAAGCGGACATTTTGGTGTGGCTTTAATTCCTTTACATTTCAAATTCAATAAGTACATACAGACAGATCAGCACAGAACTATACATATACACACAAATAAAGGAAGAACATATAGTTTAAGAGTATTTTACATTCTGGGTTAACGACATACACACAAATGTGAAAGGTGATTTAAATGATTATAAAAGAATTATTTACCAAAGGAACGAAATCAGTTTTGTGATGCACAATAGATAAGATGACATTTTCTTGCTTAAAACATAAACATGTTTATAGCAAAACAATATAATATAATACTCCTTAGCACAATTGATATGGATCGTTTTAAGAGGAGTACAGGTAAATTACATCAATGCAATATATATAACAACAGAGTTGTTATAAAGTTGTTCTTAACAAGTACGCATATTATATATATTTACTTAAATTATTTATAATAATAACAGATGTATTTGACATTAAATATATAAATTTTTGCAGTGTGGACCATGTAAAATAATATGGTCTGGTATACTTTTTTTCTTATATTTGAATACTTTGGACAGATTAAGATAAAATGGTATTAATTTTCTATTTGATTCAGGTAACAGTTTTGCACATTTCTGTTATTTCTTGGCAAGTTTATTTGTCGTCCTGTTTCTATGGTTAAATTATTTAAATTATGTTTTTAGTTTTGTAAATGCTATTCTATACATGGGTTCTGTAATTATGTTAAGATATTTTTCAAAATTGAATAAACTTTTAAATAAGCAATAAGTGTTAAGTCGAGGAGAATGATTGACTTCTGCTTACCATTGTTGTTTATAAATACCAAGAATACGCTGTTTTATGGGTTGTAAATCTATTTGAGTAGTAAATTGATGTTGCCATATAAATGTTAATCCTGATCTAGTATTTGTTTGATATTTAACACCCATTTATAACCATTATTTATTATATATAAAAAGTAATGTCATATTTTCACAGAATAAAATCGGATCATAGAAAGGATTATATCCGCTTTAAGTCAACATATTCTCTGGATTACTAAAATGTATTGGTAGGACTTTAAACCAAGCAAACAAAACATGAAAAGATGCTCCCAGTACCTTGGCAGTATGAACTGGAACTGCAGCCTGGCGTCAAAGTTGTCTGGGAACCAGGACAGGATGTGCAATCACTCGCCCCATAGGTGGCGCTGTATGTGCCAACATCACACAGAGAACACGGAGGCGTACCATCGAAGGAGAAATACCCTGGCTCGCAAGCAACTACATAAAGAAGATATCACGTGATGAACCGTGTTGATAGTCACTGGACTACGTTTACAATGACGTATGCAATATCTATATTTAGATATGACGTATGCAATATCTTTATTTAGATAAAGCCGAACTGTTGACATTAAGTAAGTATCATACGAATTAAGGACGTTTTCGTTAGTAATTTCTGCGCATCATTCAGGCGCATCTAGGGGAGATAATCGCCGACTTTTACCCTTCAAAGAGGAGATAGTTCTTATTATTCGGACATTTCAAAATTAACACAGAAACAATATTTTTTAATATTTTGAGATAAATCTGTGCTATTTTGGTGTCTTATAAAGTGAGCAAGGCATAACATGAATGCTAGACATTTTAAAAGAAGTTTTATGATTTTTTTACAGTTTTGGCAAATTGGTTACCATGGAAACTTCATTTTTGTTAAAAAATGTATCCCGACATTCTCCTTTTTCTTTTCCTTTTCGAACTTTCCATTAAATTCTTCTATGGATATTAAAAAATAGAAACATTCTATGAAAGGGTTATTATTTAATCTTAATTTATTTGCAGAACATGTGTGTTTTCTCTTTCATTTTTACCCTATGAGGAAATTCAAAATGGCTATATTGTGCTGAAAAAAACGTACAGATGGAATAATTATTAATAATAAGTTATTTCGTGTGCAAATTCATGTTTGTTATGCTTGTGTAAGATAACTGGAATATTTTAAATGACTTAAATAAACTGTGCCATTTTGTAAGATTTCACCAAATTAGTTACCATGGAAACTTCATTTTTACTAAGAAGTAGCCTAACAACCTTACTTTTTCTTTTCAATTTCCAACTCGCTATTGAATTCTACTACGGATATCAAAAAATTAGAAAATTCTATGTAAGTATTATTATTGTAGAAATCGTCCTTAATGCGTTGCTATATCAACAAGCAGTATTCGGACGCCTGACAGCTTAATATATTTTAGCCAAATATCTGTGAAACTCTGCGACTTGTATGCAAATGATTTGCCAATGCATTATCTTGCCATTTAAATGTTTCACTAATTGTTTCAAGTTAACATTACAGGAATGTTGTTAGTGATTTGGTAAAGAATTCAACTTTTATGTAAAATGTACATGCAATACGCGAATCAGAAAGTTTCGTACATCTCTTTATATTCCCCTCATACGGTGACAAAATAAAACGATTATAAATGTCTGAGATATCCATCACGGTCCTATTAATGCATACCTGTGCATTCGGAGAGTGACCTAGCTCCTAGCTGAGCGGTAGTCTGGCCAAAAGGACAGGACAGACAACTCGGCTGAGCTGAATCGGTTTGGTAGAACCCACGGGCGCACCTTTCACACGAACCGCCGTTTTCATCATGATATGTTCCTGGTCCACACTCAACTGTAAATATATCAGTTTTTTGGGGAAACGACGAATTTATTAGTCTACCCGCACAAATTACTTTAGTGGAACAGTCATGTAACTTAATTGCTTAATTGTGGAGGCATGCAGGTTGACCAAGCCAGAATCATCGACCGGCCGCAATAGGTTAGGTGGTAGAGAGTCGGCTTGCGGATGGGGAGATCGTGGGTTCAAACCCCGGCCGGGTCAAACCAAAGACTTTAAAGTTAGTAGTAGTGGTTTCCCTCCTAACGGTCGGGGCTAATGGGACAGCATTACGCCTGACTCGTCGGTGTCAGTATAATGGATCGGCCGGGTTCAGTCCCTGGGCACCTCATAAGTGCCCCTGTGCGATGATGATAGAAATGTCGCTGCACAGTATCGGCAAAAATGCCGACTAATCCCATTCCAGAATCATCCGCACACGGATAGGAGACTAAAGTCAAAAAAGGTGAACCAGTAACTGATGTCAATCGGGTGGGGAATGCTAAGCAGAGCATAATTAGTAAATAACCGGAGCAGAACCCGTTCCAAGGAAACAGATGAACCTCGAAGGCAGCGCAGGGGTCATCTTTACGAATTAGTACATCTAGTGCCACAAAGATACAATGCTGAATCACATTAAACTTATTCGTTTAGTTTCAACCAGGACACCAAACTTAGCATTAAGAAGCTACTTAAATATATCAAATAGTGAAGTCTTAGACTTACTACAACTTAAGCTCGTGCCATCCGGCATGGAGCCTGCAGGACATTGTATCACTGGTTGAGAGACTGACACGCCAGCTACTGTCAGTGACAAAACCCCGATCTCCATGGTGAGGGTGCCGCTGGCCTGGGCGTTAGTTAGCTCTGTAAGTATAGCGGACCTCTCGCGGAACGACTCGGCCAGTGTTGTAGAGTTGGATGTCTGATCGAATTCCACAGTAAGAGCAACTGTCTCCCGTTTCTTTCGATTCGTTGTTGCCCCGCATATAACCTAGATAACATAGGGTAACATTTTGAAAAAGGTTTCGATTCACTACGTGTGTCTCTGTGTCTGCCTGTCTGTCAGTCATTCTTTTTCTGTCTAACTCTGGCATTGCGCTTGTCTTTCTGATTCTGCCAGTTTTACGTTTTACTTGTCTATCTGTCCATTAGTATGACGGTTGCCTTGTAAAGAATTTCTACAATGTTAAGCAAAGCAAATTCCTTGGCATGATAATTAGCATATTCATGCGTCTTGTGGTGTACTTAAACAGTTTTAACATACCCGAACTGTTGTGGTTTTTAATATCCTCTCCAACAACGTATTTATCTTGTATCCATTTGAACTGTACTAATACGACAATATCCACGACCGCAAAAGGTTAGTTTAAGATTTTTTGGCAATATTTTCAAGTTGTTCGTTTTGGTTTTTATGTCACGTACACATGATTTCTCAGGGATTTACCTTACGCAGGATCCTGCGTCCATGTACGCAAAAATCACAGCAATGTACGCAACAACAACAAAAATTCTGTGTCCATTTGGACGCACAAAAATATGCCCATAATAACCCATTTCGACATCAAATGTTTTGGTTATCGGCAATTTGTCCTTGACATTTCCGATGCTATAAATCTCTAACTATGTCATCGTGTATGTAAATTTACCAGCCAATCAATACCCATGTTAAAAATAAAAGCTTACAGCGGATGTTGTTAGGAACGCTGTACTCACGCGTTATTTTAATGAACAGTTGGAAATATTATTCAGTGTTTATTTATATATACTAATAAAGCTACTATATGACTATAATGTTCAATTTCTACCAGTAAAATGACTTGGACCCCCAAATTTTCATGCTTGACACCTGTTGACATGTATCCTGCATCCAGTGGACCTGTGAAATAAAAGAAGTAGAGCAAATCCGTGTTTCTATCAGATCGTCCAAAAAATCTTATTTTTCCTGAGGAAATCAGGGTTTGCTAGAGGTACTTTTAGCCTAGGCGAGTAATTCTCCGCGTAAATGCATCTTACTGTACCTTCACATTGCTGATAGAGCAATCCGGAGGCTTGCAGTTTTCTGTCTTGCTGGTGTATTCTGCGATGAATTTCTGTCTGATTTCGTCCATTACTGCCGAGCAGTTTCCACTATAATAGTACTCCACGCCCAAGTGGTATATTCGCAAGAGTACGGGGATTTGTTCTGAAACCAGAATCAAACACAATGAAGAAAATTAGCTTTGTGACAACAACGATTGATCAGGGGAGGATCCAGAACATTTTGGTGTTGAGGATATGCCTCAAGATCCATTCAACTTCATCACAGTAAGGGTCCGTTTATACAGAGCGCGAACGCGACCGCGAACGCGAACGCGGTTTTTCGTCCTGGAATAGTTTAGTTATTTGTAGAAGAACCGTTCAAATAGAGTGCGAACGCGAACGCGAACAATTTTTTGTTCGCGCGAACAACCGCTTTGATTGCCCACAGAGCGAATTTTTCAGAAGGTCGCGCGGCTTTTTTGCTATTTTCCAGTCAGCAAGTATTTTCCTGGCATCGTTTCCACAAATAGAAATGTCAGTTTCATGACAGTTTCCATAAATAACTTGACACTTTTTATAAGTCGACATTGCTTCAAAATGGACATATCAGAAGTCATAATTATTGAAGTAGAAAAAAAACTCTCCAAATTCATGTCGTCTTTGTAAAAGCTCATGCACGGAAACACGCCTCTTTCTTTTCCTACGTTTTGTGTACAAGTACAACACTACAAGTTCCTCCGTGTCTGACTCTATGATTCTAATAAATGATCAATTTTTTAGCTCTTAAAACAAGGAAAAAACGAGTCGCCTCGAAAACCGTCGACGGTATTCCGCGTGCGGGTTCGTGCTCTATTTGAATGGCAAAACTGCTAAAAAGTCGCGTTCGCGTTCGTGTTCGCGTTGGACGCGTTCGCGTTCGCGCTGTGTATAAACGGACCTTAAATACTAGATATATATACACAGTAAGGGGCCCTATCTTCGACCTAAGGGGGTCAACAGACAACATTTACATTAAAAGCCTGGAATTTTTTAAGCTTACAAGGGATGGGGTGGGATTAGCCGGCATTTTTGCCGATACGGTGCAGCGACATTTCTACGCCTGACACTGACGGGTCAGGCGTAATGCTGTCCCATTAGCCCCGAGCGTTAGGAGGGAAGCCACTAATACCAACTTTAAAGTCTTTGGTTTGACCCGGCCGGGGTTTGAACCCACGACCTCCCGATCCGCAAGCCGACGCTCTACTAGCTGAGCTATTGCGAAGTATATGTTTTCACAACTCTTCTCTTTTTCCAGGAACAATTACCTATAAATGCGAGTTTTATCGAAATGCAACTAAATGGACGTTTTGCTACTCTTCTACCGATACACGTTTTGAAAAGAGACGTCTAAACTGTAGAAATGTAAAAATGTCACCATTGGACAAATTCAAAACGTATCAATGAGATGATAAAAAACAGTTGGCATTATGTTTGAAGATTGTTGCACCCATGTCTTAATGTGAAGAAAGATCGTCAAAATGAGACTTTATTTAAAAATGTATTGCCTTGCCCCGCCCCCTGAACTATCATTACCACAAGATAAAATCTTTGGTCTTTGCATCCGGACAGACATGGGTATCATGAAAAGGAGAAGCGCAGCGTGTAAATTATTATATGAAAATAAAAATAGACATACTCATGCAGTTCGGGATGGTGCTGAAACCGAGCCAATTCCCGGAGTCTCCGCAAACCAGTAGCCGTTTTTGTGTCAGCTGGTCCTCTAGTTCCCCACCCACTGTGTAGCCCTCCTGGCAGTACATCTTACAGAACTTTCCTGACTGCCACACGTCACATGCCAGAGCACCGTTGTCAGGGGCAGGCAGGGCGGGGCACGTTTCCTGCACTGTAGGGGAAATATAGTTGAAAATGTTCATCCAAATTAAAATGTTTGACCTAATTACCTACAACCATACTGGCAAAATATTGAACTTTTTTCGGCGATAATGTCTAACCTACGTTTTTTCTTCTTTTTATTGCCATAGAACCATACGAAACCCTCAAATTGTTTTCAATGCTTTTGTCAATAGGATTATACTTTCCCACGTATTATTTAAACATGCGTCACTAAATAGGTCATAATAAAATGTGTACAAGATTGCCTACTTTCCCACTTTATGATTGTTGGTTTCAAGCTATCAGTTATAAGCATGGAAACAACATCCTTATAACGTTTGCATTGGCTATGGGTCTTTCCACGTTTTCTAGTATTCTTTCCTTTACTTTTTTCTTGTGTTCTTTTTTTTCTTTTCTTTTTTGTTGTTGTTTTGGGCGGTGTCGCTTGCGGCAGCGGTCAGAGTTACGCGATCGCAATTTCGGAGGCACTAAGGATTGACCCTGCTTAACCTTTACTTCTTGCGATCAGTCTTCACGCCTGTGTAGTAGTGCGAGCACAGAAACTCAATCGGAACCCTCGGGTAATTCCGTCCTCGGATGTATCTGCTGCAATGATACTTATTGAAATCGGAACGTGATTTCTTTAAGTATCATTGCACCAGAAACATCCAAGGGATGATTGTCCCGAGGACGGAATTACCCGAGAATTTCCGATTGCAATATGTACATGTATGTCACATGCGAATAGACTCGTCAGTCGTGTCCAGGAATGTTTCACATGTGAACATCAATATTGCAATCCCTTTAATTAGATGTCTAGGTGATTATATTTTGTAATGCAGGTATTCATGAAAAGCTAAGATATGAATGTACAAGGCCGCTCAGGAATATCACTCAGTGACCAAGTGATTCACTGGCTTTGCATTATCAAATGGCCCGAAGTATTTGCCTACTGCGTCTGTATACCGAGTTGACAGATGTTGTTAACCTATGATCCGTCGATGGTAGTTCAACGGTCTTTAGCTCACAGTTTCCCAATCTTAGGTTACCGAATGCGTTCGAATAAAATATTTCTGCAACCAGGATTAAGATTAAGATAACACGAGAGCAGAGATGACGAAATAAAAAAAACGGAGAGTTAATTTTGAACCTAATTTTAGTTGAAATTAATATAGATAGTAACTTTTATTCTTAGATGTAAGTGACTGTGTTGTAACTTTTGACACATTGTATAATTTATATTTTTAAAAAAAGTTTTTTTGTAGCTGAGGACTTGCCTTGTTTCCAATGAGCTATGCATTTGATTCATTTTTTTACTTCTAGCACCAACCTGAACCTCTGCAAGCTTGCGACATACCAAACTTGCAAAAAAAAGTGGCAGTATTATTGTTATATTAACCTACCTTGCGATGGCAGTCACTCAATGCGTAATCAGTGCACTACTATATCTATATAAAAATAGGTTATGCGCAATCGGTAGAGTCTCGGCTTCAGGTACGGGAGGCACCGGGTTCGAACCCGGGCCGCGACATACCAAAGTCGTTAAAAATGGTAGTGGTACAGCTCCCTTGCTAACGCTCAAGCAAATCTAAGGGTAGTTCCACGACTGGTTGGCCCGGTGTCAGGATAATGTGACTTGGTGTGGTACCATGCCAGGTGTTCACGGCATGCCATACACAGTGAAGGCAGCACTATATCTGCTTCAAGTGAACACCGTCTCCAGATAACTGAAATACTGTTACTGGGACGATAAACTCAATAAACAAACAAACAAACAAATAGGTTATACCGACTACAGTGACTCACATTCGCAGTACGGTTGGTGATTCCCAAAGCTCCACTGCCCGTACCGAATATTTCCTTCGCTCTCAGAGCTGCACTCGGCGTACCGGTTGGCGTTTAAAGACGTGCCGTTATCGCACGTGAAGTTACAAGCAGCACCGTAGATCCTGCCGTTAGGGCACGTCACGTGGGTGTACGGTAGTGGATATATAGTCGGACAGCGTATCTCTGGAAATGTATATTATAATATTTTTTACTCCATTTCCGAAAATCAGTCAACTTATTTTTTACATTGGTGTGGCAGACAAAGTCTGCCTAACCTCACTTTTGACCTACTTAGAAATCCTGTCGTAAGGCAAACCTGAATGAATATCAAAGGGCATTGCCCGCATTGGTAAAAGAATTTTCCACTGCACCGCTGACATATACCCAATTTGTGTACAAAAATCTGCCAGTACCACTGTATACTACGTTTTTCACGGTTATGCAGCATTTAGATCTCCAAAGCGATGACTGCCGCCAAGGGCGGATCCAGAAACTTTTGGTGGGGTGGAGGGGAGCACGAATCACGATCAATGCAATATTAATGCAGTAAATATAAGAAATATATACACAGTTAGGGACCCTAACTTCGACCTAAGCAGTCAACAAACAAAATGTACTTTAACAGCTTAGTATTTTTTAAGGTTCCGTGGTTGTGTTTTCACCACCTTTCTCTTTTACTTGGTCGGTGGGGGGATGAATCCCCACCATTCCCCGCCCCTGGATCCATCACTTTGATCGTGCCGTCACACTAAATTTATATGCACATTGAACAGTTTTAATTGTATCTGACTTGATAAGACGCTATCAGCGTTGAGATAGAAGTATATTTTGTAATAATAAACTAACCAAGTTTTATTTTGCATTAATGAGTTATGCAATTATTTGTATTTTAAAAAGGCAATTAATAGCTGTTGATTAGCTATCAACGTAATAAACTAAACAAGAATTGTCGAAAGTTAGTTTGTGGGTTACATACAACTTGATTTATATTATTTACAAACTGGTTACAGTATTATCCGGGTAAGTTAACGCCTTTTTAAAGAGTACACAATTATTATTTTAAAAAAAAAAATGTTTGTGACGTCATTCGTATATTTACCTCTTCGGTTAATTTCCTTTAAGCATAACTGATAGATACAGTTTATGGATTAATATTTTGGTCAAGTATTAAAGTTTTTAATCATCACTGCAAGACTGCATTATGTTGTTCATGTTAAAACTAATTATACTTGGTTTTATTGTCTTTACTTTAATTAACTGATAAAATCCTCAATGTAAGTCAGTATTCGCCAACCATTCTTAACCCTAAGTCAAGACTTAAGCCCAAGTCACAGTTTTCATACCAACAAAAATAAGCTTTATTATGAAGTTTCAGTGTGATTTTAAGCTGAAAATAGCAATTATAATGTGTTATGCAAAATAACAGACATGTAGCTAAATGTAGATGTAGCTAAATACATAATGAATATATTATAAATTGCGATCAATGCCTTGAGCAATTCTTACTTAAGAATGGTTGGTGAATACTGGCCCTAAATTGAATGGATATCACAAAGCCATACCTCCATTTTACACCGGCCACAATAGCTCAAGTGGTAGGGCGTCGGCTTACGGATCGGGAGGTCGCGGGTTCAAACCCCGGCCGGGTTAAACCAAAGACTTTAAAGTTGGTAGTGGTGGCTTTCCTCCTAACGCTCGGGGCTAAGGGGACAGCATTACGCCTGACTTTTCAGTGTCAGTATAATGGACAGGCCGGGTTCAGTCCCTGGACACCTAATAAGTGACCCTGTGTTATAATGATAGAAATATCGCTGCACAGTATCGGCAAAAATGCCGGCAAATCCCACCCCATCCCTTGTAAGCTTAAAAAATTCCAGGCTTTTGATGTAAATTTTGTCTGTTGACCTCCTTAGGTCGAAGATAGGGTCCCTTACTGTGTATATATATCTTGTATTTACTGCGATGAAGTTGAATGGATCTTGATGCATATATATATATATATATATATATATATATATATATATATATATACATAGGTTAAGACGTTGCTTTCTCAGAATGCTCCCATTGGGTGTCTATAACGTCTCACAGTAGTTGTTTTTGACTAGGACTTACTTACGTTTAACGACTAATTTGAAATCACACATGGCCGAGTTATTTGCGGCGTCGTATGCCATATATGTAACGTCATAATCGCCAACTGCAAGTTCAGTTCCGGACTCTGGGCCTTTCGTCTGGACAATGGTTACACTTCCGCTGTTATCTTCAGCTGTGAAAAGAAAATTATTTCTTATTCGTGAATGTTGATGTAGCATTGAAAATTATGAAATTGTATTTTTATAGATTTTAAGGTCTTCATTGTGATTTCCTCGTGAATAGATCGTCAGGTTTAAGTTTTATTGAATATTCTTTCAAAATGGCGTATGCGTCGTAAACTTAGGTATGATTGTTCGATCCCTGGATAAGTGTGTAGTTAAAAGTATGTTGTTTTTCAACATTACACCAATGCAAAAAAAATGTATTTGTCGTGCTAAAAAAAGTGTACCTTATCGAGATGTTCAATTTATAAATATATTAGTGGTGCCCAGGAAAAGTGTACCTTATCGAGATGTTCAATTTGCGTTGTTTTTTGCTTTTTGTTGTTTTTTATATTTTTAAATAGATAGCCGTTTCAGCTTTATGAAAATACACTTATGCACCAGCGCCTTCGTCTGGGCGACTTGAAACTCCTGGGCCCTTTCCACGCGGTTTTAAGCCCGGATCGAAGCAAAGACTTTCATGTGAATGGTCCTCAAGCTGACTTGTGTTGCGCCAGTGATTCTAGTCAGGCATGTGTCCTCCAGTATTGCTGGACGTTGTTTATATGACCAGAAGTATGGCCATGCGATGTAACTAAAATAACAACATGTTTAGCCACATTATGACTCTTAGTAATTACATCAATATTTCATGTCGCCCATAGCGCCAGTCCTATGACGCGTTTAATTGGGCTTTTCAAAGTCTTTAAAAAAGTAAATACAAATATTTTAGTAGTAAAACAGGTGTGTGTGTGTGTGTGTGTGTGTGTGTGTGTGTGTGTGTGTGTGTGTGTGTGTGTGTGTGTGTGTGTGTGTGTGTGTGTGTGTGTGTGTGTGTGTGTGTGTGTGTGTGTGTGTGTGTGTGTGTGTGTGTGTGTGTGTGTGTGTGTGTGTGTCTGTGTGTGTGTGTGTGTGTGTGTGTGTGTGTGTGTGTGTGTGTGTGTGTCTGTCTGTCTGTCTGTCTGTCTGTCTGTCTGTCTGTCTGTGTGTGTGTCTGTGTGTGTATCTGTGTGTATCTGTGTTGTTGTTGTTTTGTGTTGTTGTTTTTTGTTGTTTCTTATCACACTATCTGAAAATAAATCACTTAAACTAGGTGGAAAATATGACAATATTCATTTCTAGATGACGTCGTCGAAGACAATTATGCACGATTTTCACATCGCACAATACAAATATTTTTGCATCTTAAAGCCGGAATTTGAGTGGGGGGAATTCCCAGACACATCTCTGTGTAGCATGAACAATGACAGGCCAATTAGCAGGCGGACTTCCTAATAAGTTTGTTCTATCTACGACTAGGTAATTAACCAATACCGCAAGAGACTGGGGCGTAAAACATGTAGCTAGCAAATAATTTATGCGAGAATACACGTACGTATCAATGTACAAGTACACGTGACCAGGTTTCAATCTTATTAAAGAAGATACACACTAAATAAATCGGCAACATAATTTTACTGTGGAGAAAAATAAATGTATTGTGATGCACAGTTGATTCCAGTTAATTGAATAACAGTTATACTCATATTCCAATTTATTGAATAAAATATTCAAACACCAAACCTTTTCTTTTTTGTTAACAATCGATTGCTTTATTTACAGCCTGTTTATTTGCTTTTCCTATGAAAAATACTCCAGAGTAGATCAATAATGATCTATAAGCCGACAAAACAACACAAATTTTGGGTTAATTGATGTATAAAAGGTGGCTGTTCAGTCCTTATTATTGTATGTAATAAACAAATCACCTGATCATATAATAAATTCATGGAACCACATTTTGACCAGACTGGTTCCATGATATTACTCGCCTACCGGGTTGTACAGTATGCTAACGGGTAACCAGTTGCTATATAACGTTGTCGGATGCCGTTAATAGCTTAAGGGAATTTCCTAGATTGAAGAATTGCATAGTGGATACTGTTAGTAGTTCATACGCCGCTGAAATAATGGGAAAAAGACAATAAAGTAAACGATCTTTTTTTCTGACGCCATGATACTGCTTATTACCTGACCATCACCATTTAACGCATTTTAACTGGTAACAGGTGTGAATGTTTAAATGTTAAGGTGTGAAAAATAACCATTTAAGCAAGAAACAGTATGGCCTTAGTTCTGTTTTTGTTGTTGTTTTATTATTGTTGTTTTGTTGTTTTTGTTTTGTTTTTTGTTTTTGTTAAAGGATTTCAGTAAAGTCAATTTGTTAATTTTTTTCTTTGGTAAAGAATCTTGTTTATCCAACGTTCGAATGCTAAAAATACATACAAAAGCTCGGTATTATTCCGAACGTTCGAACGTTCGCTTACATCCCTACTATATACATAAAGGGTCAGCCCGACCTCGGTTATAACTCAAATCCGCGGCTGGTCAGCATCTGTGGAAACTTGCTTATTAGTTTACTACACAATACGCTCTTTGAAATGGAACTACAATATTGACTGTCCGTTAAACGCATATTCCATTTAATGCATAAATCTGTCTGGAAAAGTTATTGTGCAAATAAGCGGATTTAAAGGTAATTTCAGTTATGAATAAAAAGACAGACTGAAGTGGGTAGGAATGAGCACAGAAGGTCTAGATATCAGGCCCACCTCTTAATGTTGGCCAGAACACACGTCCAGTGGTCTTTCCTCTCTCTGCATAGCCCACCCTTATAGACGGGCAGTTTAAGAATGACGGCGGGCTTGTATCTGAAATGGAAATAAGTTTAAATACCGAGTATACATTTAAGAACTATCTCAAATTAAAAAGACTACGACAAACTGGTCAAATAAAAAAATATCCAGCTTCCTCTAGAAGTTGCTAGATCTTGATAATCATTACCATCCTGTTCGGTTCCCTTGAAATATATACTAAAGCAAAAAAAGTTTGACATGTTTTTTTACGTATTTGGTTTTCGTCTATAAATCAATGTCACTAAACGTTTCCGTAGTGACCAATTCACCTTTCCGCTAGTCTAAAAATAGAGTTTAAGCTCCGCCCCCTTGCCCATAAACAACATGGCTAAAAGTTACAGATCTTACAGATTATCTTACAGATCAGCGAAAATATTTTAATTTGATATTTCCCAAATGCAAAGAGCTTGTGATGGAAATGTTTGGAAGAAGATTAGGACAATTTTACCCAATGATGCATTCATGACACAAAATTATGAAAGAAAGTTGTTGCTGGCTACAGCGAGATTTTACCTTTTGATGCAGAAATGGACAAGCCTCGTCCAATAAACTAAATTAAGATGCAAACAGAGAAGCGATTACAGCAACTTACAATTCCTTGCAAACCACAAACAACCCTGTTGCTATTAAATTGAACCAAAGGCTCAAACAGATTTAAACTGATCGCTTGTCAAAACCATTGTTTGTGGGACAATGTGTAAGTGAGAATCGGCATAACGCAGGTAAAGTGTCAATCAATGCGATGTGATTGACTAATTCCATGCTAATAAACAATGCGTAATATCTATTTTAAGATCTCGCGGAAAGGTGAATCGGCCCATTCATTGACAACATGATTTCCTTTTGTTTTAAAATACACCATTATGTAAGCGTGAAATGTAACTTTTACGAAAATCCCGTGCAGTATGTGCACAACAAGACTGGCGATCCTCCGCGGGTCACAAAGTTCCCTAGGAGTCAATTCTCTCTGAACTTGCTAAACTTTTTTCCTTCAGTGTATGTATAAGCAGATATACAATATTCAGCATATAACCACTAATAGCTTCAGAGTCCTCATCACTTACAATTATTCTGGAAACATTTGGTTATATTTTGGTTCAATCGACACTTATTTTGGTTTGTTTTATTTCTTTGGTTAAAATGGGCCAGGGCGCTTGTGGCGTAGTGGTAGAATTGCCGACTTGTAACATCCGCTGACCACTTAACCTCTCATCGCGTCGGTTCGAATCCCGTCCAGGACGAAGTACTTAATGTGGGAAGGTCTTCCAGCTGACCTGCGGTGCGCCAGTGGTTCTGCTCAAACATATGTTTGGGGATCTTTGTCCACCTAATAGCTGGACGTCGCTATAATGGTCATAATTGGTCGCTGCGATGTATTTCAAAAACAAAAACAAAACAATAAAATGAGTCAACCAAAATTTTCTTAAATAATGTTCAAGAGTAGTTTTTATAGAATTACTCATCAGACGTGTCGCAGAATTATAATGTTTAGACTTGAACTCTATCGTTAGCTGTGTTAGAATTAGGGTATCTACAATATAAACGTGAATGTATTTGCTTACCGTGACATATTGGTTCAGTTCCAACCCAGTGTGTGTTTTGAGAACACACGCGCACCTTGCTAGATCCCGGTAACACGCTATATCCCGGCTCACATACATATGAACAGATACTGCGGTAGTTGGTCCCGTCCGTGCAAACAATGGACACTTTGTGTAGTTGGTCAGACGAGGGTAGAAGAGCGTTACACTGCACTTCTGATGAAAGAGAAATAGAGATTTACAATCCTACAGAAAATCTCGAAACTATTAAATCTTGATAATTAGAGTCATATTTGAAGACAAGTACACGAACACCCCCCCCCCACACACACATGCACACACACCCTCACCTGCACACCCGCACACACTCAAAGGTGCACGCGCACACATACACACTCAGCTACGCACGCACATACACACGCACACACACGCACTCACCTACACACGCATACGCAAGCACACGCACACACACGCGTACACATTCGCACACACACACTCACACACACATACACACGCAAACACACACATACGCGCACATAAAATAAGAATCTATATCACGTGAAAAACTATTTGTTATATAGACACTATTAATGCAAAATTACGTTTCAGTTTCGACATTTTTGTCACTTTTCACTTACTTTTCATCTACTAAGCAAATACTGATGTAAATATTTGTGCATCTTTATGTTCCAGTAACACAAAATACTTTATATTAGGTGTTAAACGTAAAGTTCCAACAATTGTATATAAAAAAGAAAAGAATGTGGCGAATCTTGCCAAGAAGTTGCGATCTTTTCGGATGAGTTACATCAGATTTATACATACTGTTGCAGACAGGCTGGGTGGGTGTATCCCATTGTTCTGAGTCCAGACACTCTGTCAGAGATGGCCCGTGTAGCACGTGACCCGCATAGCATCCGAACCGGCACCGAGCCCCGCGGCGCATCTCAAAGCTAGTGTGGCACCATTTCCAACCGTCCTCTTGAGAGGTCCAGAAATGGCATTTTAAAACTGCAATCGGATAGGAAAATGTATAATCATACTTAATTCCTTATGTAAGTGTGAAATAGAGTCTTCTTTATCTTTCTGAAGGAGAAAAATGACCTAATGTGGGTATAACCCGTAAGACACACACACACACACTCTGTCTCTCTCTGTGTGTGTCTCTCTGTCCCTGTCTCTGTCTGTCTGTCTCTCTCTCTCTTTCTCTCTCTCTCTGTCTTTCTCTGTCTCTGTCTCTTTCTCTCACTCACTCTTTCTCTTTACCTCTTTGTCTCTGATCTGTACATAGCGTCAGTGAAGAACGACATAACTGACAATTTGAAAATGTGACAAATTAATTTTGAGAACCAGAAAGCAACTTCTTTCCAACGATGAGATCATTATCAACCTACCAGACAAGGGATCTGTAATTGTTCTTGTAAACAGAGACACTCATATCAGGGCATTAAAGCAAGATATCCTACAAAGTTCATCATTTAGAAGTCGCCTCACATTTGTAGCCAATCAGAAGCTATAAAAATTTAAATTCTTCAGCGATTTATTTAAATAGAACTCCTATCTATTTTCTATTTTACAATGAACAAAATAGATCGATCTTTTTTACTAAATGGTTTTATTTTCAACTGCGCATGTGCAACAAACCATGCATTCTGGCTTGACTCCTCCCTTTGTGACAACTTTGAACACGTCAATACAACTGACAGTTTGATTGAATCTATTAAGACGTTTTCATAGAAAATAAAAGCTCACTACGCTAGTTTCGGCTTCTATTTTCTATATAAACGTCTTTACAGATTCTATCCCATACAAAAGGCAACTTTAAGCTACATGCTTGAACAGTCATAGTTGCTGGTTTTCAGATTGTACACAGAAAATACCATTTCTAGTGTGACAGGACCAGGTAGCGCAATCGACAGAGCGTCGGCTCCAGGTACGGGAGGCGCCGGATTCGATCCCTGGTCGCGACATACCAAAGTCGTTAAAAATGGTAGTGGTATAGCTCCCTTGCTAACGCTCAATCAAATATAAGGGTAGCTCCACGACTGGTTGGCCCGGTGTCAGGATAATGTGACTGTTTGTGCTATTATGCCAGGTGTTCACAGCATGCTAATTCACCGTGAAGGCAGCACTATATGTGCTTCAAGTGGACACCGTCTCCAGATAACTGAAATACTGTTGGTGGGACGACAAACCCAAAAAACAAACATTTTCAGTGACAGTACTTTATCCCAAATTATGCAACACCAGGTCAAGTGAAAGGAAACCCAAGGACGCAAAAGATTATTATTTTTATAACGTTAGTGGCATGAGATCTCCAAAAGAACATTTTTCAGGGGTTGGGGGGGGGGGGGGGGGGTCAACTACGAACTTTATCAGATGCAGTGGTGATTTTTATTATTTTATTAAGAGGCTCAGTGAGTTTAATGAACCAATTACTGATAAATTCCTACTATCTGTTTTGATGTATGTAAATTATAACAATACGTTTAAGGAAAGACGGACAATAGACATGTGAGGAGGTTTTCGTGTCAAGATCGGTTGCACGGATCGATTCACGTATTTAGATTGAGTGAGACTGTCCTGGACAACAACGTGTTTCAGCTTGGAGCTAAGCAGTTCAAACGGTAAAATGTAGTAGCTGTTGGTTCAAGGCGGTGACTGTTGGGTTATATCTATTTAATATAATGTCTAAAAAGTGTTGAACATAAACCTACCAAGCATCTACCCAGCTTCACGCGCTGTTATCTCCCCTGAATGTTGAACATAAACCTACCCAGCATCTACCCAGCCGCATGCGCAGTTATCTTTCTTGAATGTTGAACCTAAACCTAGCCAGCATCTACCCAGCTTCACGCGCTGTTATCTCCCCTGAATGTTGAACATAAACCTAGCCAGCATCTACCCAGCCGTATGCGCTGTTATCTCTCTAGAATGTTGAACATAAACCTACCCAGCATCTACCCAGCCGTATGCGCTGTTATCTCCCTTGAATGTTGAACATAAACCTACCCCTTATCTACCCAGCCTCATGCGCTGTTACCCCCCTTGAATGTTGAACATAAACCTACCAGTATCTACCCAGCCGTATGCGCTGTTATCTCAACTGAATGTTAAACATAAACCTACCCAGCATCTACCCAGCCTCATGCGCTGTTATCCCCCATGAATGTTAAACATAAACCTACCAGCATCTACCCAGCCGTATGCGCTGTTATCTCCCTTGAATGTTAAACATAAACCTACCCCTTATCTACCCAGCCTCATGCGCTGTTATCCCCCTTGAATGTTGAACATAAACCTACCAGCATCTACCCAGCCGTATGCGCTGTTATCTCCCTTGAATGTTAAACATAAACATACCCCTTATCTACCCAGCCTTATGCGCTGTTATCCCCCTTGAATGTTGAACATTAACCTACCCCTTATCTACCCAGCCTCATGCGCTGTTATCTCCCTTGAATATTAAACATAAACCTACCCCTTATCTACCCAGCCGTATGCGCTGTTATCCCCCTTGAATGTTGAACATTAACCTACCCCTTATCTACCCAGCCTCATGCGCTGTTATCTCCCTTGAATATTAAACATAAACCTACCCCTTATCTACCCAGCCGTATGCGCTGTTATCCCCCTTGAATATTAAACATAAACCTACCCCTTATCTACCCAGCCGTATGCGCTGTTATCCCCCTTGAATGTTGAACATTAACCTACCCCTTATCTACTCAGCCTCATGCGCTGTTATCCCCCTTGAATGTTGAACATAAACCTTTCCAGCATCTACCCAGCCGTATGCGCTGTTATCTCCCTTGAATGTTAAACATAAACCTACCCCTTATCTACCCAGCCTTATGCGCTGTTATCTCTCTAGAATGTTGAACATAAAACCTACCCCTTATCTACCCAGCCGCATGCGCTGTTATCTCCCTCGAATGTTGAACATAAAACCTACCCCTTATCTACCCAGCCGCATGCGCTGTTATCTCTCTAGAATGTTGAACATAAAACCTACCCCTTATCTACCCAGCCGCATGCGCTGTTATCTCTCTCGAATGTTGAACATAAAACCTACCCCTTATCTTCCCAGCCGCATGCGCTGTTATCTCTCTAGAATGTTGAACATAAAACCTACCCCTTATCTACCCAGCCGCATGCGCTGTTATCTCTCTCGAATGTTGAACATAAAACCTACCCCTTATCTACCCAGCCTTATGCGCTGTTATCTCTCTAGAATGTTGAACATAAACCTACCCAGCATCTACCCAGCCTCATGCGCTGTTATCTCCCTCGAATGTTAAACATAAACCTACCCCTTATCTACCCAACCTTATGCGCTGTTATCCCCCTTTAATGCTGAACATAAACATACCCCTCATCTACCTAGCCTCATGCGCTGTTATCTCTCTAGAATGTTGAACATAAAACCTACCCCTTATCTACCCAGCCTCATGCGCTGTTATCTCTCTAGAATGTTGAACATAAAACCTACCCCTTATCTACCCAGCCTCTCATGCGCTGTTATCGTCGCTATAATGAATGCTGAACAAAAACCTACCCAGCATCTACCAAGCATCTAGCCAGCCTTATGCGCTGTTTTGTCCCTTGAATGTTAAACATAAACCTAACAAGCTTCTACCCAGCCTTTTGCGCTGGTATCTCCCTTGAGTGCTAAACAAAAACCTACCAAGCATCTACCCAGCCTCATCCTCTGTTATCTCCCTTGAATGTTGAACAATAAACCTACCCAGCATCTACCCAGCCTCATCCTCTGTTATCTCCCTTGAATGTTGAACAATAAACCTACCCAGCATCTACCCAGCCTCATGCGCTGGTATCCCCCTTGAATGTTGAACAATAAACCTACCAAGCATCTACCCAGTCTTATGCGCTGTTATCTCCCTTGAATGTTGAACAATAAACCTACCAAGCATCTACCCAGCCTCATCCTCTGTTATCTCCCTTGAATGTTGAACAATAAACCTACCAAGCATCTACCCAGCCTCATGCGCTGTTATCTCCCTTGAATGTTGAACAATAAACCTACCAAGCATCTACCCAGCCTTATGCGCTGTTATCTCTCTAGAATGTTGAACATAAACCTACCCAGCATCTACCCAGCCTTATGCGCTGTTATCTCTCTAGAATGTTGAACATAAACCTACCCAGCATCAACCCAGCCTCATGCGCTGGTATCTCCCTTGAATGTTGAACAATAAACATACCCAGCATCTACCCAGCCTCATGCGCTGTTATCTCCCTTGAATGTTGAACAATAAACCTACCAAGCATCTACCCAGCCTTATGCGCTGTTATCTCTCTAGAATGTTGAACATAAACCTACCCAGCATCTACCCAGCCTTATGCGCTGGTATCCCCCTTGAATGTTGAACAATAAACCTACCCAGCATCTACCCAGCCTTATGCGCTGGTATCTCTCTTGAATGTTGAACAATAAACCTACCAAGCATCTACCCAGCCTTATGCGCTGGTATCTCCCTTGAATGTTGAACAATAAACCTACCAAGCATCTACCCAGCCTTATGCGCTGGTATCTCTCTTGAATGTTGAACAATAAACCTACCAAGCATCTACCCAGCCTTATGCGCTGGTATCCCCCTTGAATGTTGAACAATAAACCTACCCAGCATCTACCCAGCCTTATGCGCTGGTATCTCTCTTGAATGTTGAACAATAAACCTACCAAGCATCTACCCAGCCTTATGCGCTGTTATCTCTCTAGAATGTTGAACATAAACCTACCCAGCATCTACCCAGCCTCATGCGCTGTTATCTCCCTCGAATGTTAAACATAAACCTACCCCTTATCTACCCAACCTTATGCGCTGTTATCCCCCTTTAATGCTGAACATAAACATACCCCTCATCTACCTAGCCTCATGCGCTGTTATCTCTCTAGAATGTTGAACATAAAACCTACCCCTTATCTACCCAGCCTCATGCGCTGTTATCTCTCTAGAATGTTGAACATAAAACCTACCCCTTATCTACCCAGCCTCTCATGCGCTGTTATCGTCGCTATAATGAATGCTGAACAAAAACCTACCCAGCATCTACCAAGCATCTAGCCAGCCTTATGCGCTGTTTTGTCCCTTGAATGTTAAACATAAACCTAACAAGCTTCTACCCAGCCTTTTGCGCTGGTATCTCCCTTGAGTGCTAAACAAAAACCTACCAAGCATCTACCCAGCCTCATCCTCTGTTATCTCCCTTGAATGTTGAACAATAAACCTACCCAGCATCTACCCAGCCTCATCCTCTGTTATCTCCCTTGAATGTTGAACAATAAACCTACCCAGCATCTACCCAGCCTCATGCGCTGGTATCCCCCTTGAATGTTGAACAATAAACCTACCAAGCATCTACCCAGTCTTATGCGCTGTTATCTCCCTTGAATGTTGAACAATAAACCTACCAAGCATCTACCCAGCCTCATCCTCTGTTATCTCCCTTGAATGTTGAACAATAAACCTACCAAGCATCTACCCAGCCTCATGCGCTGTTATCTCCCTTGAATGTTGAACAATAAACCTACCAAGCATCTACCCAGCCTTATGCGCTGTTATCTCTCTAGAATGTTGAACATAAACCTACCCAGCATCTACCCAGCCTTATGCGCTGTTATCTCTCTAGAATGTTGAACATAAACCTACCCAGCATCAACCCAGCCTCATGCGCTGGTATCTCCCTTGAATGTTGAACAATAAACATACCCAGCATCTACCCAGCCTCATGCGCTGTTATCTCCCTTGAATGTTGAACAATAAACCTACCAAGCATCTACCCAGCCTTATGCGCTGTTATCTCTCTAGAATGTTGAACATAAACCTACCCAGCATCTACCCAGCCTTATGCGCTGGTATCCCCCTTGAATGTTGAACAATAAACCTACCCAGCATCTACCCAGCCTTATGCGCTGGTATCTCTCTTGAATGTTGAACAATAAACCTACCAAGCATCTACCCAGCCTTATGCGCTGGTATCTCCCTTGAATGTTGAACAATAAACCTACCAAGCATCTACCCAGCCTTATGCGCTGGTATCTCTCTTGAATGTTGAACAATAAACCTACCAAGCATCTACCCAGCCTTATGCGCTGGTATCTCTCTAGAATGTTGAACATAAACCTACCCAGCATCTACCCAGCCTTATGCGCTGGTATCCCCCTTGAATGTTGAACAATAAACCTACCAAGCATCTACCCAGCCTTATGCGCTGGTATCTCTCTTGAATGTTGAACAATAAACCTACCAAGCATCTACCCAGCCTTATGCGCTGTTATCTCTCTAGAATGTTGAACATAAACCTACCAAGCATCTACCCAGCCTTATGCGCTGGTATCTCTCTTGAATGATGAACATAAACCTACCCAGCATCTACCCAGCCTCATGCGCTGTTATCTCCCTTGAATGTTGAACAATAAACCTACCAAGCATCTACCCAGCCTTATGCGCTGTTATCTCCCTTGAATGTTGAACAATAAACCTACCAAGCATCTACCCAGCCTTATGCGCTGTTATCTCTCTAGAATGTTGAACATAAACCTACCCAGCATCTACCTAGCCTTTTGCGCTGGTATCTCCCTTGAGTGCTGAACAAAAACCTACCAAGCATCTACCCAGCCTCATCCTCTGTTATCTCCCTTGAATGTTGAACAATAAACATACCCAGCATCTACCCAGCCTCATGCGCTGTTATCTCCCTTGAATGCTGAACAATAAACCTACCCAGCATCAACCCAGCCTCATGCGCTGTTATCTCTCTAGAATGTTGAACATAAACCTACCCAGCATCTACCCAGCCTCATGCGCTGTTATCTCTCTAGAATGTTGAACATAAACCTACCCAGCATCAACCCAGCCTCATGCGCTGGTATCTCCCTTGAATGTTGAACAATAAACATACCCAGCATCTACCCAGCCTCATGCGCTGTTATCTCCCTTGAATGCTGAACAATAAACCTACCAAGCATCAACCCAGCCTCATGCGCTGTTATCTCTCTAGAATGTTGAACATAAACCTACCCAGCATCAACCCAGCCTCATGCGCTGGTATCTCCCTTGAATGTTGAACAAAAACCTACCAAGTATCTACCCAGCCTCATCCTCTGTTATCTCCCTTGAATGTTGAACAATATACATACCCAGCATCTACCCAGCCTCATGCGCTGTTATCTCCCTTGAATGCTGAACAATAAACCTACCCAGCATCAACCCAGCCTCATGCGCTGTTATCTCTCTAGAATGTTGAACATAAACCTACCCAGCATCAACCCAGCCTCATGCGCTGTTATCTCCCTTGCATGTTGAACATAAATCTACCCAGCATCTACCCAGCCTCATGCGCTGGTATCTCCCTTGAATGTTGAACATAAACCTACCCAGCATCTACCCAGCCTCATGCGCTGTTATCTCCCTTGAATGTTGAACAAAAAACCTACCAAGCATCTACCCAGCCTCATGCGTTGTTATCTGCCTTGAATGTTAAACATAAACCTACCCAGCCTCTCATGCGATTTTTCATCGCTATAATGAATGTTGAATATAAACCTACCAAGCCTCTCATGCGCTGTTATCGTCGCTATAATGAATGTTGAACAAAAACCTACCCAGCATCTACCCAGCCTCACGCTCTGTTATCCCCCTTGAACGTTGAACATAAACCTACCCCTTATCTACCCAGTCGCATGCGCGGTTATCTCCCTTGAATGATGAATATATTTAATATTGTAACACTCGCCGTTATCCCCCTTGAATGTTGAAGCTATTTCTACCCTGAACCACGCGCTGTTATCTCCCATTAGTCATACATGCTCCTTTCACGTAGCGTGACATTTTTGTCTTTTGACTGTTAAATACATATCTACCGAGTGGCATACGATGTTGTTTCCAAGTTTCTTCTAAACATTGTCAAGCGCCAAAATACGACGAACTTTTTAAATGTCAGAGGTGTTCCAACTTGTCTGCTTACCTCGGACTGTGATAGTAAAAGAGCACGAGGCTGTATTTCCGTTTTTGTCCCGAGCACTGTACGTGATCGTCGAGGTACCGGAGAACAGCTTTCCAGGAGGCCGACCTACACGCCGTGGTCTGGAATATGTGCATTTATAAATAGCTGGTAATCGTTACGAAGGTTATAGTGTTCATAAAAGAATCGAGGCAACGAGTTGGATTTGAACCAGGGTCGAATAAGTGGGGGCCAATGTCGCCACCACTGAGCTCAAAAGTCGACTCTTTAATGTAGTTGTTACCTCTTGGTTATTTATTTATGAACAGAAGTACAGACGACATACATATTAAGGCTGGATGCTCTCTGTAGTTCAGCAATGTATCCTTTGTAATTACGATTTAATATTTTTTCATCGTGTCATAATTTCAGCGAAGCCCAACACGAATTACCGACACTCATACAAAACATAAATCACGCGAGGCTTCCAGCCGATGCACAATTAGCACCCGCTCTGATACGAACATTCAATCGGAACACCTCGGATAATTCACGAATCATCTCTCGGATGTACGTAGGTAGTCGGATCACCTCGGTCATTTCCCTAAATGGGACTTTTTTGTGACAGACGTTAAAACAAAGATGGCAGCTCGAATGACAGCTCACTATCGTACGATGCCAGTTAAACTTAAATTAGTGGCTGCTTCAATTTAAATCATCGCAGTTTACTTTACAAAGCGCAGCAAACAAAGCAGCTGTCAAAAGACGCCTTTGTTTA